>ML677375.1:2792341-2810913 GCA_007922305.1 Dermatemys mawii
GTGCCTTGGAGAGACCTGAGTGCCAGCCGGGTGTACCGCCTTGGAGAGACCCTGGCACCTAAAAAAAGTGCTGATCAGATGCGGTAGCTGATTCTCTGCACCTGCCTCCTGGGCTTCTGTCTGGGGCAGGGTCAGCTGCTCCCTGTCCCCAGGACTTAAAGGGGCAGGCTGCACTATTACATGCCCTTCCCTCCCCCCGCCAAGCCTCAAGAGTAGTGCCTGGGTTTCATTCTTTGTCCACCAACCTGACTCCTTCAGCTGACAGAAAGCTCCATTCCTGTGTATGGCTCCGGACGCGGAGTGAACACCGTTGCAGGGTGAGGTACCATTGTGTCTGTCTGGGGGTTTGTCTCACACACAGCACGGTCAGTGATGAGGCTGAAGCTTGCTCCAAGTAGGGCGTCCATAGTCCACTCTCACCAGGTACGCCTTTTCAAATCACCACCTAGTTTTGTTCCCAGGGCGGGAACTTTCTCCTAAGACATAACATGGGGTCTTCCCCATCCTGGAGGACAGTCCCTACCCCTATTCAGAGGTATCAGGCTGCAGGATGAAGTCCCTAGTAAAGTCTGGGCTACATGGCACTGGTGTGCTGCGAAGGATTCACTTGATATCCCCAAATGCATCTGATCTGATCTCCTGATTCTCACGCTTTCTGTTGGCCAGGTGAGAGTGCGGGCCAATCAGAAGCTGCTGGTCAGCTGTGTTAGCTGCTTCCAGCATCTCTCTGCTGGGCTTCACACGAAGGCAGGGTCAGCGCCCCCTCCCCCCTCTTTGGGCTATTCAAGGAGCCGATAGCCCCGTTGCAATGGCCACAAGGCACTGGCATGTTCGTGCCCGTCCAGTTCAGTATTTAGAGCCATCAGTCCCATGTCAGGGAGGCCTTTTGTTCCTGGGGGCTGACTCCCCAGACCCTGGGGAAAGAGAGACTGTAGATTTCATTCCACTTCCAGCAGCATCCGCATGGAGTAATCCAAGGCAGTTACAATGCAATTGACTCCTGAGTTCCCCCTGACTCAACTCCAGCCTGCCCATGACACAGCACAGCAGCCCTGCCACAGTGCTGGGCCCTTCACAACACAGACCGAGAAGCAGTCTGTGCCCTGAAGCGCTTCTAAGCCTACCGGCCTAGACAGCCACAGCCGTGAGTGACGGACAGAAAGCCGAATCCCAAGGGCACATCTTGCAAGGTGCTTTTTAACCAAATTGCTCCAAACCCGCCTACCCCTCCCCATCATCCGGGTACCCCTTCCGAAAAACCCGCTCAGCCCAGCCCACAGAAACAGGAGCAAAGGGGGAGGAGCCTGCTCCTCTGTCCCCGTCCCACCCACTCACTAGTACGAACCCGGTCAGAGTCCCACTCCCCTGCCTCCCAGCACCTTCTAAGATGAGAAGAAAAATTCCCACCAGTGAGAAATCAAAGCTCACCCACTGCTCAGACTGCAGAACAGCTGGCCAGGGAGGGGCTGGAAAAGGGGGCTGTTTACTGTTTGAGGGAGCGCTCCGCACTCCAAGCTCACCAATCCCACGCACACCTCCACCCATCCACATTGTTAGCGTGACTCTTCCCAGGCCCTCACAACTAGCTGGAGACCCCAGAACAGATCCCAACCGGCTGGAAATAGCCATGCTTGGAAAAGGACCGTGTCTCTTAGCTGCTACCTTAATTTATGGCTATTGCATTTCAGCCTCCACATTCAGTATTGTCTTTTAGGGAAGGACATGATGTCCAGTGGCTGTTTCCATGCCTGCGTATTGGAAAGTGCTGCATGAAGAATCTGTTTTGAAGGTTTGGGAAGCAGCTTTTTTTCCAAAATAAGGCTTGCTCCAGCATCGTTAGTGGAAGCGTACACAATCCCATATTTGGGAATGGTGTATTCTTAGTTCCCGCACGGCACTCTGGCTGCTGCAGCAGCACAACCTGGCCCAGAGAGAACAGCCCCTGCACCGTGCTGCAAGGAGCCCCCCAGAACATCCTGTATTCAGAAAAGAGACACGCCCGGTTCTCTCCAAAGCAGACTGGTGACGGTGCGCGGGCAGGAGAACGGCTCCCCCGGTGCGGTTCGCGGAAGGACGGGGTTCTGTCTCCAGCAGAGTTCTGCTCCCAGCTCCTTTGCAGACTTTCTGGGTGACCCTGTAGGAAGCCCTGAAAGTCTGAGAGGCGGGGAAATGTTCCCCCTGCAGCACACACAGCCTAGCTCATTAAGGGCTCGATCCTGCTGTCATTATTGGGGCTGCTCGGGGCCAGGCACACCAAACCCCAACGGTGCAAGCGGTATGCTGCGACTCAGAGCCAACCATTGTAGGGTCTTCAGCAGCTAGGCCTTGTAGGCGTTAGCCCTGGTGGACTCACCTGGCTACAGGAGAGGATATTTATTAGGGCTGGCAGAAAAGCGGAAGGCTGCGGGTGCCTAGGTCCAGAGGCAACACAGTTCAAAGTGAGCAAGAGCAGTAAATGTTCGGACTGCCCAGTCGAGAGTTAAGGCTCTTCAGGCCTAGCGCAGGCCCCCTCAGGCTTCTTCTGCACTGCCCCGGAAGCAGCCCGGCGGGGAGACAGTGACGCGGGGAGTTCCACTTGTCTCTCTGGCACTCCTTCCTCGTGGGAACAGGGGAGTGGGACGCGTCTGTGTGCCAGTCCTGCAGGGTCACTGTCACTCGTCCCTGGTTCAACGTGTGCCGGGTGTCTCCTGATTTGCACCTCAGTGGTGTGGTCACGGACTGTTCCTGGGGAGAGACTGCCTGAGCTTTGCACGTCACTGTGGTAAGGTCCTGGGACTGGGCATTTCTAGGCAGGGCTCTGTGGGCGCTGGGCTTACCGCTGTGTTTGATTTGTTCTGCCCAGTGGCTCATTCTAGTTACTGGTTTAGTATGCTAAACATCTAGTATGTGATCATGTGCTCCTGGGGTCAGAGTGTTGGGACTGGGAAGCACAGGACTGGTGATGTTGGGAGCCCACTGGGTTTAGTGCTGGCTCCTCTAATGCTCCAAGTTGGACACAGTGTTGCTGTTGTGGTTGATTAAACCACCATTTTCCTCAATGCTTTCCCAGTGCGGCCACTTTGCACGCAGCCCATTGTTGTGTTGAGGGCCAGCTGTCCTTCCTGTCTCACGCACTGCATGCTGGCATCACTCCCCTAGACAGCACAGCCGTAGAGTTAAAACTGCAGGTGTGACCAGTGGGTGTGTGCACACAAAGGAAGGGAAATGGGAAATGTGGAGACAAGCCCAAACTAGATGCCCAAAAAGTCACAATCCCACACTTGGGGAAGAAAATGATACTGGTTAAAGAACTGACTTGGTTTAGAGGGGAAGTGAAGGCAGCTGTAAAAAATAAAAATACATAACAATGAAAGGAAGGGGAAGTTGACCATAGAATCATATAAGATCAGGGTTGGAAGGGACCCCAGGAGGTATCTAGTCCAACCCCCTGCTCAGAGCAGGACCAACACCAACTAAATCATCCCAGCCAGGGCTTTGTCAAGCCTGACCTTAGAAACCTCTAAGGAAGGAGATTCCACCACCTCCCCTAGATAACCCATTCCAGTGCTTCACCCCCCTCCTAGTGAAATAGTGTTTCCTAATATCCAACCTAAACCTCCCCTGCTGCAACTTGAGACCATTACTCCTTGTTCTGTCTTTGGCTACCACTGAGAACCGTCTAGATCCATCCTCTTTGGAACCCCCTTCAGGCAGTTGGAGGCTGCTATCAAATCCCCCTCACTCTTCTCTTCGGCAAGTCGGTAGATATTATCATGGCCAACATTCAAATAGCGACCCCCTCCGCTAAGGGTCCAAGAACTCGGAGTTATCAGGTGTTTGATAGTAATGAATATAAAGCAGAAACTAGGAATTGTAAAAAAATGAAAAGGGAAGCCAAGGGACACAAAAAGGAATCGTGGCCAGCAGAATTAAGGACAATAAGAAGGAGGTTTTAAAGTATATTAAGAACAAAAAGAATTCTAGTCTGTTACTAGATCAAAACAGTAGAATTAATAATAATGCATAAAAAGCAGTTCAATAAATATTTCTGTTTTGTATGTGGGAAAAATGCAGTTAAATCATATGATAATAATCTACTATTATCATTAATAAAGAATTAAAGGAGGGTACTGTAATTAATGCCAATCAATATGGATCTAAGGAAAATAGATCTTGTCAAACTGACTGATATCTTTTTTTTTATGAGATTACTCAATACTATTACCTTAATCAAACAAATGTGTAATCTTCTTAGAAGGTGTTTGATTTGATATAGCAGAACATTTTGATTAAAAAGCTAGAATATAAACTTAATATGGCTCACATTAAAGGGATTAAAACCAGGCTGATAGGCTTCTAAATGCAATTGTAAACAGTGAATCATCATCAAGTGGGTATGTTTCTTGTGGGGTCCTGCAGGGATCAGTTCTTGGCCCCTATACTTTTTAACATCATCACTGATAAAGTTTGCAGGCAACACATAAATTGGAGAAGTGGTTAAAACCAATGAGGACAGGTCCCTGAATCAGAATGATCTAGATCGCTTGGTAAACTGGGTGCAAGCAAACAATATGCATTTTAGGTGGCTAAATCTAAATGTATACATCTAGGAACAAAGAATATAGGCCATACTTACAAGATGAGGGACTTGATCCTGGGGAGCAGTGATTCTAAAACGGATCATGATGGATAATCAACTAAACATCACCTCTCACTGTGACACTGTGGCCAAAATCTCTCATGTGACCTTGAGATGCATATATAAGGGAACCTCAAGTAAAGGGTATTTTACCTCTACATTTGGCACTAGTCTGACCGCTGCTGGAATCCTGTATAAGGTTCTGGTGCCCACAGTTCAAGAAGGATCTTGATCAATTGGAGAGAAGTCAGAGAAGAGCTGCAAGAATGATTAAAGGATTAGAAAACATACCTTGATTCAAAGAACTCAACCTATTTATTTTAACAAGGAAAAGGTTACGGGGTGACTTGATCACAGTCTATAAGTATTTACATGGGGAACAAATGTTTAATAATGGGCTCCTCAGTCTAGCAGAGAACGGTCTAAGTAGATCCAATGGCTGGAAGTTGAAGCTAGACAAATTGAGATTGCAAATAACGTGTTAATTTTTAATAGTGAGGATAATTAACCAGTTTAACAGTTGACCAAGATTGTGGCAATTTTAAATGAAGATGGGATGTTTTTCTAATGGATCTGCTCTAAGACGTTCTGTGGTCCATGTTTTCCAGGAGGTCAGCTTAGCTGATCACAATGGCTCTTCTAGCGTTGGAGTCTGCAAATCTATGAGCAAGCTTGAGCCTGTCTGGGGTGTCTGTCAGGCCCACCCATACTCCCTGCTGAAGAGACTCTTAAAAATAGCAGCAGGGGACAGAAAATCATGAGGGTTGTAATACTGGCCATGCTCGTTAAAGAGGCTATACCTAAAACTTGATTTTTTAAAATTACATTAGTCAGTTTTTATTAAAAAGTCAATGTGCCAGAGTTGTTTTGAACACCCATCTTTTATACATTGGAATGAGCAATCTCCAGAAATCCCAACCAGGCCTGTGGCATCCAAAGGCCAGACACAGAGATGGACACCCCTACCGCCTATCCCTCAGCCTTCCCCAGTGCAGATGTTTGCTGTGTTTAATCCACCAGTTAAGGGAGTCCAATGGAGAGTTAGGAACTGAACAGTGAGTTTATGAAGCGTAAAATTAATTCAGCTGGAACTGCACAAACAGCAAAGAGAATTGTAGTCCCAGCTACTTTCACGCAGTCTATCCCCCACAAACTTCTTCAGCAGATGAGGCCAAACTCCTGACCTTGCTGTCACAGCAACGTCCAGCTCACCCATGCAGGCATGACGCCACTGCCAGCATCTTCACCCTTTTCTGGGGCTGTGCACCCAGCCCCTTGCTCCTCCGAAACACGTTATCATCTCCATTATTGACAGCGTGGAAACAGACAGTGTAGCGTGAATGGCAACAAGTTCTCTGTTATCTGATGCTCCTCCGCTTAGATTTCTAGACCCCAGGGTCAATTCAGAAACACACATGGCTCCCATGGAGTTTCTGACTGTGCCTGTCTTTCTTCTGTCACAGGTATCAGGTGTGTGATGGTGGCTACAATCAGTCTTGGGGGTATTAATGGAGCCTTTGAAGGTGACTACTGGGTTCTCATGCCCTCCTGCAAAACTACAGTGTGCTGGTAAGTTAGAGGCAATCGTCAAACCATGCCCGGCTTTGGGGATGAGACCCTCAGCAGCGAACGAGCGGGGCCAGCGTCTTCATGCCCTAAGCTGCAGTGGTCTTACTGTCATAACAGAGGAGAATTATTCTCTCAGACCTGCAGTGAGGATGCCGTGTCCAGCACAGTGAATCATGGGACTGGCACTTCACCCTGCTCCTGTGTCGATGTGGCAAATGGCACAGATGCATTAGCAGGGGCACGCAGAGCTGGACAGTCACCTGCCCGCCATGCAAAGCGCTTTGCAGCTGGACAGGAAGGATGGGCGCCACCTAAACCAAAAATAGAACCAGACAGCTGGCATGTAAAATCTAAAAGGTGGTACATGACTTTTTAACCTAGGGCCTGGGAAACAGCCAACTGGAGGAGAGGAGCACAGAGCTCAGCAAGAGATATCCCTCAGGGGAGGAGCTATTTACGGGGAGTCTCTGTAGCCTACTAAAGCAGAGAGGATAGCAGTTGATAAAGTACCGGAAGCCGCTGAAGAGAAACAGTCATTTGAGAAAGAATCCTACTCAGTTACATCACATGACAACTAAATAGAGACAGATTTTAGAAGTGCTTGTATACACATGCTAGAAGGCTATATACAAAGATGGGTGAACTTCACTGCGTGGTACTAAATGAGAATATTATTATAATAGGCATCACAGAAACTTGGTGGGAAGATGAAAATCAATGGGACCGGTAATATCAGGGTACAAAATACCCAGTGATGAGAGTAGGTCATGCTAGTGCAGAGTTGCGCTATATTGGAAAGAAAGAATAGTGTCAAATACAGCAAAAATCTTAAATGATTAAACTGTACCAAGGAGTTTTGATGGATAGAAATTCCATGTTTGAATAATAAGAGTCCAGCATGTGGAATATACAACCGACCACCTGACCAGGATGGTGATGTAATCTGAAATGATCAGGGAGATTAGAGAGGCTTAAAAAAATAGAAAACTCAGCAACACTGGGGGATTTCAACTGTCCCCATATTGAGTGGGTACGTGTCACTGCAGGATGGGATGCAGAAATAAAATCTCTAGACCATGTCTTGGGGCAACTAGTCTTGGGGATAGGCAGTTCTTGATTTAGTCCTAAGTGGCACACGGGATCTGGTTCAAAACGTGAATATAGCTCAGGGGGTTCTCAAACTGGAGGTTGGACCCTTGAGGGGGTCGTGAGGTTATTACATTGGGGGTGGGTCGCGAGCTGTCAGCCTCCATCCCAAGCCCCACTTTGTATCCAGCATTTATAATGGTGTTCAATATATAAAAAAAGTGTTTTTAATTTATAAGGAGGGTCACACTCAGAGGCTTGCTATGTGAAAGGGGTCACCAGTACAAAAGTTTGAGAACTACTGATATAGCTGACCTACTTGTTATTAGTAACCATAATGTAATTAATTTTAACACCCTTGCAGGAGAGACAATACCAAAGAAGCCCACTACAGCAGCATTTCACTTCAGAAAGGGGAACTACACAAAAATGAGGAAGCTAGTAACAGTACAGACCCATTTATGCACGAATCCGCTTAATGCACGGTAGCGCCATGCCTCCCAGTGCTGCCTATTTAACACGCGAGACTCGTTAACACGCGGTACAGGAACTGACTTAAATCAACAGGAAGAGTGAAGCAGAAATGTGTTGTAGGCCTACTGGCGTTTCCTCTTCCTAATATAATGGCAGAGGACAAGCATCAACGTTCCTACACTGTAGAAGGAAAGCTAGCTGCAATAGATTGCGTAAATAGCAGAGAAACCCAGGCCAAAGTTTCAAAAGCTATTGGGATTGCTGAATCTACTCTCCGAGGATGGTGTGGTGGGGCAACTGCCCCACCCCATAAGGGACTGGGTTAAGACAGGCCAGTGCGGCTGCACAGACTGTCAGCCAATGGGAAAGGGCCTGCTGGGAGCCAATCAGAGTTTAGATTGGAGGTGACCAGTCAGGGCTGGGCTAGGTCCTACATAAAGGCTGCTCAGGAAGGGAGCAGTCAGTGACTTCCAGACCTTCAAGGAAGAAGGTCTGTCTCCTGAGGGAAGGAGACCAGCACCACGGACAGAGCAGTGCCGTGCAGGCTCAGGGAGCATATGAGAACTGCAGCCCAATACCTGCCAGGCTGCAGGCCCTGACAAGAACGGCCCAACAATTGCAAGGGGCCAGAAGAGAGGCGGCCCAGGGAGACTGACTGAAGAGGGAGAGAAGGAGGGCAGGGAGGCTGCCCCCAGAGGGTCCCTGAGTCGGGACCCAGAGCAGTGGGCAGGCCTGCATTCCCCCTTATCCCCCTTGTACTGCACCTGGCCATGGGAGGGTGGCCATAATGGACTGCAACTGGCCTTTGAGCAAGGGGCTAGACTGTGGTGTTGCGGTTGGCCACTGCACAGGTGTAGTTAAAAGACACTCCCCGGAAGGGAGTGTGACTGGACTGAATCAGACGGGGACTGTCTGGAAGCAGACACTGCTGAGGGAGGAGCAATGCAGGTCCGGAGGACAGCACGACAGATGGGCCACCACCGGCAGAGGGCGTCCCACAGAGGACTGAGAGCTAACTCCCCATGCAACCAGCAAGAGGCGCAGCGGTGATGAGTCCCAACCCCGTCACAGATAGCTACAAAACAAATCTAAACTGAATAGCTTTGTACAAAATATCGATTCTGCAGCGGGGCGTAAGTGAAAACGTGGGTTTTGCTGAATAGCGTACACAATAGACAAAGCCATGCGCACATGGTTTGCTCAGGAAAGGCAGAAAGGAATACCACTAAGTGGGACAATTCTTTAAGCCCAAGCAACAAAATTTGGAAATTTAATGTGGGATGAATCATTCCAAGCCAGCAAAGGTTTATTAGGCGTTTTAAAAAGCGTTGTGGCATAGCGCAGGTATCGATTTCTGGAGAAAGCCAATCAGCCAATGAATCGGCCGCAAACGTGTTTCCCGCCAAGTTAAAATCTATTTTACAAAATGACGACTCCATGAAGAACAACTTTATCATAAGCTTGCCCCTCTTCTCATTGGCTGATTCATAACCCTCGCTGCTTTAATCACCTCAATAGAGCCAAACTGCCAGTAATATACGCTAACAGCAAAAATGCTTGGATGACGAGGCACATTTTTGATGACTAGTTGCACAACAGCTTTGTTCCAGCTGTTCGTAAGCATCTGCAGTTGAAGAAAGTCGAAGCCGAAGCACTTTTGCTACTTGACAATTATCCAGCCCATCCTCCAGCAGAATCATTGGTATCGACCGATGGAAAAATTTGAGTGCCATACCTACCATTCAACACAACATCAATAATTCAACCTTTAGACCAGGGCATTATTCAGAATTTTAAAAACAATTATTGACGGGAGCTGATTTCAGCGATCACGTCATGCACATCTTCAGGCATTTCCAAATTCCTGAAACAGTTAAATATGAAGAAAATTATTTATTTACTTAAAAAAGCTTGGGATGGAATAAAACTAAAGTCCATTGAAAACTGCTGGATGAAGGCTTTCGGTGATGGCTTTTCTGTCAAAGACGGCTCAGACTCGGAAAACTCCAGCAGTGGCACTGATTCAGAGACAGGCATTTAAGGGTTTTCAGACGTATCCTACAAACACGCATGCAGACAAGAGAGGATAAAGGTAAACTTTTCTTTCAAATTATAAAAGATTTTCATTGGGCTACATTGCTAGAAATCATTACCGAGTGACTGGAGATGGATGAAGATTGCCTGACTTAAGAATTTCTATCCGAGGAAGAAATATTAATGGGCTGCAAGGTTACGTCGGACCACGAAAGTGATGGCAAGAATTCTAATAATGACAAGTATGTCATTGAAAAGGTCAAAATTTCGCCCAGAGAAGCCCTGCGTGCTATAGAACTGTTGTAAGATTTATGGAGGAGCAAAATGTGGAAACTATTGAAATCATTCATCTGCGGCAAATGACAGACTTCATGAGAAAGAAAAAAATGCCAGTTTTTTCCTAAGTGTATCATAGACACTTTTTAGAGCCACGGTCTATATAGCATTGTAGACTCTTGGTACATGTAATATACGTAGTCTGTGCTAATAAATTTTGAAATCGTTTGATGCTCATTGATTTGATTATGTATAGATATCTTAAGATATTTCAGCATGGCCCTCTTAACCCACGGTCCGTTAACACGCGGTCGTGACGGCTTGACTCCCAACATCCGCGCATAAATGGATCTGTACTGTAAATGGAAGTTAAAAGGAATAGTCACAAGAGTTAAATGCTTGCAGCCTGCATGGAAACTTTAAAAAAATACCATAATAGTGGCACATACTAAATGTATACCCCCAATAACAAAAAACTGTGGGAGGGCCCAAAAATGCCACCATGGCTAAACAAGAGACTAAAAGAAGCAGTTAGAGGCAAAAAGGTATCCTGTAAAATAGAAAGGTATCTTAAGAAAAATAGCAAGGAACATCAGCTCTGGGAAGTCAAGTGTAAAAGTATAATTAGGCAGGGGAAAAAAAATAATTTGAAGCGCAACTAGCAAAAGACACAAGCTATCAGCGGTATTTTTTAAAACACATGAGAAGCAGGAAGCCTGCCAAACGATAAGTAGGGACCACTGGACAGTCATGGTGCTAAAGCAGCACTCATGGAAGACAAGTCCGTTGTCAAGTAGCTAAATGAATACTGCAGAGGATGGGAAAGAGATTCCCACACCTGAGCCATTCTGTTTAGGTGACAAAGCTGAGAAATTGTCTCAGACTGAGGTGTCAGTAGAGGAGGTTTGGGAGCAAATCAATACATTTTAATAATGTATTTAATAAGTCCCCAGCACTAGATGGCATTCACCCAAGAGTTCTGAAGGAACATAAATGTGACATTGTAGAACTCCTAAGTGTGATATGTAACCTGTCGCTTAAATCTGCCTCTGTACCAGATAACTGAAGGGTAGCTAATCTAACGCCAGTTTTTTAAAAAAGCTCCAGAAAAGATCCTGGCAATTACAATCCGGTAAGCCTAACCTGAGTACGTGGCAAATTGGTTGAAATGATAGTAAAGATCAGACAATTAGATGAACATGATTTGTTGGGGAAGAGTCTTTGAGGGGATCAACAAACACGTGAACAAAGGTTATCAATGGATATATTGAACTTGGACTTTCAAAAAGCCTTTGCCAATGTCCCTCACCAAAGGCTCTCAAGCAAAATAAGGAGTAATGGTATAAGAGGGAAGGCCCTCTCGTGGATCAGTAACTAGTTAAAAGACAGAAAACAAAGGGTAGGAATAAATGGTCAGTTTTCACTTGGTGTGGGATAAATATTGGGATCCCCCAAGGATCTACTGGGACCTGTGCTGTTCAACAGACTCAAATGATCTGGAAAAGGTGGTGAACAATGAGGTGGCAAAAATTGCAGATGACATAAACTCTGAAGATATTTAAGTCCACAGCAGACTGTGAACAGTTACAACAAAATACCAGATGAAATGCAATGTGGATAACTGCAGTGTAATGCACATTGGAAAGTATAATCCAACCAGGCATACAGAATGATGGGGGTCTAAACTGCCTGGTACCACTCAAGAAAGAGATCTTGGCATCACCATGGATAGTTCTCTGCTCAAATTGCAGCGGCAGTCAAAAAAGCTAACATAATGTTAGAAACCATTAGGAAAGGGATGGATAATAAAATAGAAAATATCATAAATCCATAGTATGCCCACTCCTTGAATACTGCATTGGGTTCTGGGTGTTACTTCTCAAAAAAGATATATTAGAAATGGAAAAAGATACAGATAAGGGCAACAAAAATTATTAGGGTTATGGAGCAGCTTTCATATGAGAAAAGATTAAAAAGATTGGGAATGTTCATCTTAGAAGAGAGACAATGAAGGGGGGATATAATTGAGGTCTATAAAATCATGACTGGTGTGGAGAAAATGAATAAGGAAGTATTATTTACCTTTTTAGAAGAAAGAGTGGCCACCCAATGAATTTAATAGGCAGCTAGTTTAAAACAAACAAAAGGAAGTATTTCTTCACACAATGCACAGCCAACCTGTGGAACTCATTGCCAGGGGATGTTATGAAAGCCAAAAGTATAAGTGGGTTAAAAAAAGAATTACATTACTTCATGGAGGATTGGTCCGTTAGATGGTCTGGGGCACAATCCCATGCTCTGGATGGCCCTAAATCTCATTGCCAGAACCTGGGACTCGATGACAGAGGATGGATCTCTCAGTACTTGCCCTGTTCTGTTCATTCCCTCAGAAGCATCTGGCTACTAACTATCGGAAGACAGAATAGACTAAGTCGGTCATTGGTCTGACCCAATGTGACCACTATATTGTTCTGATCCCTTCAAGCCTTAAAATCTGTGTGTCTATTATGTGGTTGTAATTTCCCTCTCTACCAGCCTTACACATACACCCATATCTTAATTTAAAAATAAACTCTCCCTGTTGCAGGTGCCCAAAGAGCTCATATATTAGAGGTGTTTGACAACTCTCTGGACACACACTACTGCATGCAAATGCATCTAAAGCATCCTTCAAAACCAGTTACTTTTAATCTCCCCCATTCTGAGATCTCAAATGCCTTTCTAACAAGTTTCTCTCCATTGTTGCAGGCTTGAAAAACCTCACACAAGTTTTGATTCCTTCAAGACTTTGCCACAGCCTCTATCACACATCTGCTCTCGTAGAAGGAAAAAAAGCATACAAAATAATGATGTTTTCCTTTTTTACACTGTATTATTGTAAGGAAGAGTGTTACTTGTGAACGCACAGTCGGACAGTCATTGCTGTATAGTTTGAAAAGGATTTTCAGACAAAAACATAAAAAAAGCAAACTATAAAAGCAAAACGAGAGCAAGTATTTTTATACCAAACGGTGTGCATCTAATGATCTTACACCGGGTTAGATCACCAGTTTTGTGCTTGACTTTTGAATGCGTGCAATTAAGATTCTCTCTTTTTTTCTTTTTTGTAAGCTGCATGTTCAAGACATGTTTTTAAATCTTGTTCAGAATTAAATAATTGTATTGTTAGGGTTTATAGGCCTTGTGCTCAGCCTGAGCGGAGATAAAAGGCGCTGATCTACAGCTCTGAGTATATTGACAGTATTAGGGTTTTATTCCGCACTGTACCATAGTCTATCAGGCAGGACAATCAGAAAACTTAGTG
Source organism: Dermatemys mawii (assembly GCA_007922305.1). Lineage (NCBI taxonomy): Eukaryota > Metazoa > Chordata > Testudines > Dermatemydidae > Dermatemys > Dermatemys mawii. The sequence continues at coordinate 2,805,703 of ML677375.1, forward strand.
TAATTTTTCTACCTTAGGGCTACAGCTGCAGCTTGCAGTGTGAGGCTTTAGTCTAGAAGAGACCTGTGCAGGGACAAGTCATGCATGGAGCAAGTAGAGACTGTTATTAATGGGAGCTCTCCCTGTGCTTCGTTCATGTAACGTTACATTTGCTGGGTCACGTAGTATTTTTCCAGGGGCAGGAAGGGCTGGTTCCAGTAACTGCTTGAAATTTTTATTGGTGACGTAAACTGCTGTAATGGGGAAAAATCTGACCAGTTCAGCAACACACTCAAGAACATGCTTAAGTCTAGCTGAAGTTAATGGGACTTAAACACATGCTTACAGTTACAGTTAAGTGCTTTGTTGAATTTGGGTGTTAATGCCTGTCCAGCTCCTTGCTATGTAATATAGGGGCATTTTCAATGCAAAAATGAAGCCAAAAAGGAAGGCTTTGGCATTTTCTGCTAAACCTTGTTCTTTACTACGGTCATTGTCTTGAAGCAATATTTGTAATGTTTACTGAGAATACTGTACCAGCAACAAGCAGCTTATTTTAACAGTGCATTCCTTTTCCCCTATTGCTTTTCACTCCACGTAGGAATAGAATATCAAAATGAGTCTTTGTTTTCTTGTAAATGGATTGACAGTTCCGTACCCCTAAAGACGACTCTCTCTCCACCCATTCACCCGTAAGGAAAGGCTGTGTGTTACAGGCTGCACTGGTTGGTTCAGCCAGGTTCAAGAAGGACCTGATAGTTGACAAGTGTGGTGAAAGTGTGCTCACAAGTTTCCCCGTAGTTTTGTTCACATCGTGCTGCACACGTAGCGATGTCAGTGTGTTTCTGACACCACCACAATTGGGTTTTGTGGAAATGTAGATGCTGCAAATTCTTCAGTCCTCAGACCACGCTAGTTGACAGCAGAAGACAGGAAAAAAAAAACGTCAATTCTACGTTTGTTTAAACAAAGTGACAAGGATAACTTGAGAACAAATTAAATTCCAAGACAAATGTTTAAATAAATCTAAACAGAGGTGTATAAGCATTCTAACCAATAGACTAGTTCTTTAGAAAACTGATTTTCTGTATTGGTTTTGGGTAATAGAGGAAAGAAACTTCCACTTTGTCTACTCTGCTTTTTTGAAATGTGTTTTAAGGTACTTTTCTATTGTAATTTTTAAAAAATAAAACAATGATTATTATAATTTATACCACAGCCTGGGGTGTGAGTTTGCTTATGGCAGGATGCCCAATCCAGGCATCTGGAAACCACATGTGACTGAGGCTGGGGGCCCAATCCTGCTAGAAGGTCTCACAGGCACTACATTGGCATCCTGGCTCTAGAATGAATCCGACAGGACCCTGATATCAGAAAATGAATGACAAGATCTGAGCCTCGTATGTGACTGTTAAACGTGGCCCACCATTATTGTCGATTACTCAGTGTTATTGTCAGGCAACCAACCGAAGATCATGAAGGCCAGTTCTATCCAGCAGCAAGTAGCATTCATGTTTTTCAGTGTTTGGGGGTGGGGATCATGGGGGTGGTTTTGGACTGTATATGCAGAAGCATCCCAGCCCGGCCCACTCTCTTCTGGCTGGTGCTATGCAGAAGGTCAAACCAGGTGCTTACAAGGGTCTCTTTCGCACTTTCAGAGAGGAAACAGAGCATGTCACCAACGACGTAGACACAGGAATAGCATTTGTGTGTAGGGGAAAAAAAATCAGGAAAGACCAAGCAAGGACTGAGTTCCAGCTGGCAAGGAACGTTATTGACAACAAGAAGGGGTTCTTCAAATATGTCAGACAAAAAAGAAAGGCCAAGGCCGGTGTGAGTCCGCGGCTCAGCGGAGGTGGTGAGCTGGTAGTAGAAGATGAGAGGAAGGCAGAGCTGCTCAATGCCTACTTTGCTTCAGTCTGCACACAAAAAAATAAACACGTGACCAGACGCCTAGCAAAGTTCCCACAGACAATGAAGGGGAAGGGCTGCAGAGTGGGATAAGTAACGAACACCTCACAGCTCTTTTCCGCCTGATTTGAGTGAATTAAAGTCAGCAGGGCCCGATGCTCTTCCCTGCAGGATGCTGAAGGAATTAACTATACAACTTACACATGCTATTCTGAATCCAGCACTATTGCTGCTTCACATCCCCGATCACGTTTTTTTGTCAGAACCATGCCTAGCCTCTAAAATGTGTTAAAACAAAACTGCATATAGCACTGCTAACTTGATACTGAGCTAAGAACGTGATGATGTGAAAATTTAGCCATTACTATAGCTCCCGCACACTGGAACTTGATATTACCCAGTAGATGATGTACTTCGCTTGATTTGTACCTCTGATTAATTCCACAAAAAATTATCTGGAATATACATTGGACCCCCTATACATTATTTAAATCTGGAGACAGTATTTGCACTAAAATGATGGTGGTGTCAGGAAATGGGGGACACCACCATATGGGCTGAAGTTGACCCAAGAGTAAAATTTAACTCTTTTTTCCTGTCCATTGGCATGCTCAGAGGAGAACATGCAATTCGGGGGTTAGTAGACACCATGTGGCATCTTGGTTTCTCCCCACCCCGAGAGGCGACGGTTGTACAGACTGTGATAGTGGCTCAAAAGGATATTCTTCAATATTGAACATCAAAATCCAGCCCAGTGACTGAAGACTCGTTTGCAGCGATGGTGCTATGGGAGGGGACTCACAGGGGCTACAGCCACCCCAGAAATTATCTTCGCCTCCCCTGTAGCCAAGAGTGGAGAGAGCAGCAGCTTCTGGCCAGGCCCCCAGCTCCAGCAGGTGGCCAAGAGCGGCCCCCAACCCCAGCCACCAGGACACGCTGTCCAGGGCAGGTGAAGGGTCCGGGGCGCCCTACAGCAGCCTGAAGTGACAGGCTCTGGCCTGAGTTCCTGGGCTCCATCCACCCCACCAGGGTCCCTGCTCCCCAAGGGCAGCACCCCACCGTGCCTGGCTCCCGGGGTGGGACCTCAGCGGGGAGAAGAGGAGCAGTGGGTGGGGCCTTGTGGCAAGGTGTGGGGGGTTAAGGTCCAGCTCATCCCCACCCCCCCACCAGGAAGAGGCTGGCACCGCCCCTGCTGGTATGGCTGTGCCAGCAGCAATGGAAAGAATCTCATTCTGCAATAAAAACGCGAGCGAGAAATTCATTGACACAGAGGCAGATTTTATAGAAATGATGGAATGAATGGTTGGGTTGGCTCCTGCTTCCTTCCAGTGCCCTCTCCCCTCCTTTCCTTCTGTCTCCTCTGTATTTTTGTTGTCTTTTCAAAGAACCGCAGGGTTAGAAGGGACCACAAGGGCCATCTAGCAAAAGTCTAACCCTCTCCGAAGATGCAGGGTTTGTGGGGTCTAAACTGCCCAAGACAGATGGCTCTCTGGCCTCCTTTTGAAAGCCTCCAGTGAAGGTCCTTCCACGACCTCCCCAGGCGTCTGTTCCATTGTCCTACTGTTCCTGCAGTTCGGAAGTTTATGCTACGATTTAAGCTAAATCTGCTATGCTGTAGTTTAGCCCATTGCCTCTTGTCCTGCCTTCTGTAGCAAGAGACAACTTTTCTTTGTCCTTTTTATGGCAGCCTTTCTAGTATTTGAAGATCGCTATCACGTTCCCCCTTAATCTCTGCTCTTCCAAACGAAATAGATCCAGTCCCTTCAGACTTTGCTCATACAACTTGCATTCCACCCCTCTGATCATCTTTGTCACTCGCCTCTGGCTCCTCTCCAGTTTCTCTACATCCTCTCTTTTGGTCACCACTGCATATTGGACGTAGTACTCCAAGGGAGGCCTAACCAGCACCTAGTAGAGTATCACATCCCGTGACTCGCATGCCATGCCTCTGTTCATACAATCTAAAATTGCATTTTTTTTTTTTTGCAACAGCATCAGATTGCAGATTGACTTTGAGGTTGTGATCCACTACAACTCCCGGATCCCAGATTCTTAGCAGTGTTGCTGCCAAGCCAGTTATTCCCCCACTTTGTGCATTTGGTTTTTCTTCCCTAAGTATAGCACCTGACATTTTGCCTTTGCTGAATTTCATTTTATTGTCAATAGCCCACAAGATTTATCGAGATCCATCTGAATTGTTGGCACCATTCCCCTCCATCTCACCCTCCCGTTTTGTGTCATGCAAATTTGATGGGTATGCTCTCTATTCCTAGATTCAGGTCATTAGTAAAGATATTAAACAACCCCAGATGCAGAACAGAGCACTTCTGGAAGCCCACTTGAGACTTCTTGCCAGTCTGACATCTTTCCATTAACAGTTTCTCTTTGTGGTTTAACAAATTATATATCCATTTAATGATAGTTCCACCCAACCCACATTTCTCCAGCTTACTTATCAGAATGTCATTTTCTGTCATTCATTAACTTTTACCCAAAAAATGAAATACAATTTATTCTCCATATGATAACTTCTGCTGTAGTTTGGGTTTTATTAATTTAAAATTATAAAACATGGAATCAGTACCATAATAGTAATTTAATTTTTAAATCAAGTACATGAATGCTTTAATTTAATTTAACCAGCTTATGTTTGGGGCCAGTAGCACTACTTTTTAATACAACTAATATGTAATTTGATATATTTGCATGAGTCTAGAATAACTTTTACTATTAATGTCCCTAGTGTTAGTCAATCAATTTGGAGCAGCTTTAAAGCCCAGAGAAACAATGAACTCTCATAGATTCAGTAAAGTCTTTATGGTTTGGTTTGTCAGCCTGGGGAAGTACTGCTTCCCCAGCTGTAGAATTGATCACTAGCTTTTATAGATCAGTTTGGATCACAGATTTTAGCAGCTGTCCACCTGACCTCTAAAGTCCTGTTATAGAGCTGGGGTAATAAATTATAGTCACAAACTTAATCAGACATTTAGTCTTTTTCTATTTAAATTGCCCACAAAGAGTTTAAGGTTTTTCTTGAATTTACTTCTTCAGATTTATACGCTGAATACTCCATGGCATATTGACCTCAATATTTGGGCTACTGGTTGGCTTTGATTGGACATGTAGGTCACATGGAATAGTTTTTATTTGCCCAGATTTCAAGTGTGACTACTCATTTTTAAATTCACTTTTCATGACTATGTTTAATATTCTGTTTCATCAATATTCCTGCTAGTGAACTTGTTAGTGAACACACACATTGTGCAAACCCAGTCAAGGTGAATTTGGGTTTTGAACAAGGGAATACAGGAGTGAGGTATT
>ML677375.1:2810923-2836598 GCA_007922305.1 Dermatemys mawii
ATGCCCAGCCTCTTTCTCCCCTTTCCCCTGTGGTGGGTGGAGCCCCCCTTTTGGGGAGACTAGCTGCCAGCTGTGCTCCTTCTGCCCACATACCTCCCCTGCAGCTGCAGCAACAAGCCCAGAGGAGCCCCAAGCACCTACGGGGAGGTGAAGGGATGAGGGAGAAGACAGTGGACGCCTCTTCAAACTGCTGGGTTCTTCTATCACAGGTTCTCTCTGCATTTCTTCTAAATTAGCCATGTCCTTTGCTGCTCAGGTATATTTTTTGCAATTTTGCATAATCTCTGCATTTAACCTTGAAGGCAGAGGGATGAGCTCATTTTCCTCTCTTTTGGAAAGGGGTTTCCAAATGTCTGTTTCCTGCACTTATCTGTCTCCCGACCAACACAGTTGGTGCAAACGTTTCCGGTATAAGGAGAGAGGCAATCTTGGAAGTAACATGGGCCCATCCCGTTGAGCACTCCGGAGATTAAAGAACAGAAACTCGATTTTGATCAGGGAAGCTAACTGCACCGGTGGTAGGGGACAGGGGAGTTGAAGAAGGGGAAGTGGGGTATTTAGCTGTTAGGACACTACTTCCAGTTAAGTCCCAGGGACTTGCTGGCTCAGGAAGCTGGTTCCAATCAAGTCCCAAGGGGCGGGAGATAAGCCTGGCTTTGTTATAGGGTCTGGGGAATGGAATGAGGCTAAAACATCTGTATGTTACACCAAAGGCAAAGTCTAATTCAGAACCTGTATCCGTACCTGTGATTTCTGTTCTGTCAGGTGAGGACTTGTTCTCCAAGCTGAGCCTGAAGAGAAAGAAAACACACTCTGAAGAATCAATCGTGTATGCCAGTTTGGGCTAAGTGTTGATTTTTTCTGTTTGTGAGGAGAGGAAATGAAAGTTAATACTTACCTGACGAAGTCCTGTGGATGGTGCACATCCCATAGTCCTGGCAAATTTCCCAGTAAGAATCCATAAATTGAGCTTTTAGTATTTTCTTTTTATGAAAGATATAATGATGTTACGTGTGTCCAGGAGCTGATCTCAGATTGATCCCTGCAAATGGGAGGAGTGTTGGCAATTACTACTAAGATCTGGTATCTCTTACAACTGAAAGACCACTCTCTCGGGGCACATCTACATTACCCGCAGATCCACGAGCAGCCATCCATCCAGCAGGGGTCAATTTATCGTGTCTAGTCTAGATGCGATAAATCGCCCGCTGAGCACTCCCCCGTCGACTCCGGTACTCCACCAGGGTGAGAGTCAAAGGCAGAGTCAACGGGAGAGCATCAGCCAGCAACTTACCCTAATGAAGACACTGCAGTGAGTGGATCTTATTCACGTAGCTGAACGTGCGTCCCTTAGATCTATCCCCCGCAGCATAGACCAGGCCTCAGGTACTTATAAGGCCCCATTCCCACAGCCACAGTCTCTAATGTGTTTATCCTACAACACCCCGCTGAAGTACAGTTGTGCTATTTTCCCCACTTTGCGAGAAGGGAACTGAAGCATAGAGACTGAGTGATTTGCCCATGGCCACACAGGAAGTATGTGGCGGAGCCAGGACTGCATTACAGTCATTAATGCCATCCGTTCCTTAGCTTTCAGCCAGTACAGTTCAAAATCCTGAACTGTTGAGAATCTCTTTCCTGGTCCAGTCATGAACTGCACTGATGCAGTTCAATAACAACCCACACACACAGGCAGATTAAAGTTTTCTGGGGCCAGAGCAAGTGGGGGGGCCCTCTTCACCCCTTCATCCTGCAGCCCTGCCCATGGCCCCACCCCATTCTGCTCCTTCCCACTGTGGCCCTGCCCCATTCCACCCCACCACTGCACTCACCCCCCCAGCACACACACTAGCGGCCCCAGGACCACAGATTGGAGCGAGAGCTTCCCCGACCCTGAGGTCATGGCAGGGAGCTAGAATTCCTCCAGTCCCAGGACTACAGTCAGGGTTTAGGTTTGGCACTTTGGCTGGGGAGCAGGGTCCAGGCACTGGGGCTTCCCCCAACACTCCTGCCAGGCAGCAGGATCAGGGTGCAGGGGGCACCCATTTTTCTAGAGCTCGCCAGTTGGCAGAGCCCCTTGGTACAGACTCCCTTTGACCCATTGGCTAATCTGCCACAGCTGCCAGCCCCCCCCCCCCCCCCCCCCGCCCCAACTCCCTCCCAGCATTTCCAAAATGGAGGTAAAGATGTTACTCTCCTTCTACTTCAGAAAAAAAGGTGACTAGGTCACTGACAACCTCTTCTCCTAATCTAGACTTACGGGAGCTACGGAGAGGAATGGTTATTGTTAAGGCTACGATTTAGTCATGGGTATTCTTAGTCACAGACAGGTCCTGGGCAATAAACAAAAATTCATGGCCATTACCTGTGCATGAATACTATAAATACCTCTGCCTAAATCTACTATAAATATCCCAAACTAAATCGGGGCTGGGGAGGCCTCTGGGTAGTGGGGCCCGGGCCCCAAACAGCAGCTGCTTTTGCCACCCACAGGACCACTGCTCAGGCAGTCCCCAGAGCCAGCCGCATAGGGTCACCCAAGAAGCAACCAGTGCGGCTGGCTGTAGAGCTGCTCCAGCAGCGGCTGGTGTGGCTGACCCCTGGGCCACCAGAGCAGCTAGCCCCGAAGCCAGCTGCTTGCGCGTCCCTGGAGTCAGGCACCCTGACCATTGCAGAAGTCACAGAGGTCATGGAAAGTCACAGAATCTCTGACTATCATGATCACCATGACTGAGAGGGAGCCCTAGCTATGGTCAAACCTAAGCAGCAAAGGTATTAAGCTATGGTAAATGCAAGGTCATGTTTACACAAGGGCACCTTACACACTGAAAGGTGAGCTGTCGAAGAACAGAGGATTTATTTAAATATGGAAAAAATCATGTTATGAGACTAGGCCAAAAAGGAGGTTTCAACAACACCTTAATTTTCTTATTCACTTATCTGCAGACAGGAATAGGCTGTCACGGAGTCCCTGGGGCGATAATCTGGAACTGCTCCCTACGAAGCCAGTCAGGACTCTGGGGGGAAGCTTCCTCTCTGTGAACAGACTGTCTCCAAGGCTAGGAGCTTCACAGCTTCCCCCTTCCTGGGTCTGACCTTGGAGCATTCAGCATCTTCTGCCCCTCTGTGCGCTTCCCCCAGTGAGCCCGCCTAGGTGGGGTCCTGAGGAAGCCAGTGGGTCCTGCACCCCAACTCCACAGTCAGACGTGACTCTGGAGTCTTGGTCCCTTGGGATTGGGAGAACCTTTTTCTTTTACTGGAGTATTGGTTTTCATGACCATTTGTTCCCATAATGAGTGGCTGCTGATAGTGATACTGGAAACTGGTGTGCCTAAGAGATTTGCTTGTGTGACTTCGCTTTTACCCCACTGGCTAACCACAAAAGTCTTCTTTGTTTGGCTGGTTTAGTTTGCCTTAGAGGTGAAAACCCCACAGCTTTGGGCTGTAATTGCCTTGGTTGAAGCAATTTGTCCTGACTTGGCATATACAGTTGGGTCCTGCCAGGAACAGCACCGGCACAGTGGTGTATTCGATAGGGATCCCCAGAACTAGATCAATTAAGCTGTGCATCAGAATCCCACACTATCCAAATTCAAATTTTGGTAGTGAGTTTGGTTGGTTAAAGAGCAGCTGCAATGAGTGAGCAGACAGCATTTGAGGTCTCGGCAAAAAAACCCTGAAAGATGTGTTCAGAAAAGGGGATAGATATGCTTTAGAAAGAAGGCTACAAATCAAGAACCAAGAGATGTGTTAGTAGCCAGTGATCAGAAAGCAAAAGCAAGGAAACTGCAAGCCCTGAGATACAGCCTGCAGCTTGAGTATGAACTAACATTGGCAGAGATTCAAATGAAAGAGAAGCAACCCTTGGCCCAGCTGGAGAAAGAAGCCAAAGAATTGAATTTAGCATTCCTAAAAGAAGTGCTAAAGAGAGGAGAGAATTCACCACTGGCAACAGAACACAGGCAGACTCCAGCTCCAAGGAAGAACAGATGGAATTGGATCCTCTTGAAAGTCCAGTTTCTAACAATGTTGGTCTGTTGTATAACTGAGCAAATGTCTGGGTGTAACCCAGTGTACCCCAGAAGGTGGCATTGTTTTTTAAACGCTGTTACTGTGAGTTCAGTAAGAGGTGACAGTGCTGTCTATGGCAGTGGTAATGAAGACTTCATACAGAGTGTAAAAGTCAATGGGAAGAGCTCTTTAAGGCAAATTATGGCTTCTAACATCATTCTTGGGAAAGCAGCTCTGGGGGATGATGGATAGCAAGGGAGAGATCACTTGATCATTACCTGTTAGGTTCACACACGCCAGGGCACCTGGCATTGGCAGTAGACAGGATACTGGGCTGGATGGACTTTTGGTCTGACCCAGTACAGCCTCTCTTATGGGAAGGGGAAGATTTACCAAATCAGAGTGTGAATGTTGTAGGCCTCTTGGAGTTTACTGTAAGCATCCCTTTGGCCAAAAACCCACGCTGAATGGAATGGTGTAAGGCAGTTATTGCCTAAGGATCTTTTGAGCAGGGAAAATGTTAAAGCTTTGTGCAGTTATAGTAGCCAGTCACAGGACTGAAATGATCTTAAACCTGGGTCTATTAGAGCAATAATTTGCCTGGGGAGGGCTTCTCCAAGTGTGTACCTGGGCAAAAAAGCAGTTGGTCTGTTGTAAGGAAGTAGGAATGTTCTTATGTTTATCCTGGATAGTGGGTGTGCACCTCAGTTTCCCCTATGCATTTCTTAAGTCTCTCTAGGTAGCAGGATAAGGGCTGAGATTGGTCAGAACCCTATCTCAGGGCAAATGATGGCTAGGCCCTTCCCCCTTGTAAGGTGTTAGCTGGAAGGTGAGAACAAAGGGATTGGTGACCTTCTGCCCCAGGAAGGAGACAAAGGAAAAAGAGGAGAGAGAGGAGAGGGATTTTCAGGTCTTGAGCTGGCTAAGGAAGGGGAGGGAAGTATAGACATGGTCTGGTCTCCCTAGTCCCCCAAATGGGATTGAGCTGAGGGGTGTGGCTCTTGGTACCTACAAGCTCAGTTTTGTGTCATGTTCCTGTCATCTCAAACCCATTTTACTGGCTGAGTCTCACATCTGACTGTGGAGCTGGGGTGCACAACCCACAGGCTTCCCCTGGAGCCCACGTGGGCGGGCTTGCTGGGGGAAGTGCACAGAGGGGCAGAAGGTGCTGAATGCTTTGTGGTCAGACCCAGGAAGGTAGAAGCTGTAAAGCTCCTAGCCCTGGAGACAGGCTGTTCACAGAGAGGAAGCTTCCCTCAACGTGCTGACTGAGCAGTAGAGTAGAGAGCAGTTCCAGACCATCGCCCCGGGACTCCGTGACATCCATGAATGAAGGTTCTGAATATCTGTCTGATGTCTCAGAAGTGAATCTCGAATTAGATAAAGCACAGAAAGAACACATGGGTCAGGAAAACGTTTCTCAGGAGCAGACTAAAGTGGATGGTCAGGCTGAAGCCCTAGTTGAGGAAGGAAAGGGTAGATATTTGGTGAGGGATGATAAATGGTTGGCTAGTACAGCTTCTAAAAGGGAACCTGAAAAGGGTAAATGGGATGTGCTTAAAGTAGCTCAAGGTACATCAAGGAGAAGAGCAGCAGTGTATCTGTTGGGAACAGCAATGGGCCTGCTGAGGAAAGTTTGGATGAGCCTAGGCAGCCTTTGAGCTGATGGCTTTGTCTAGTCAGCAGTTTGGGAAGGTGGGATAGTGGAAGATGGTGCCCCTATGCATTACCTGTTTCCTGTGTGGAGAAGTGTGACAGTGAAGGAAATGTGCCTGTTTATCAGGGGTATTGACTTGCCTAGGGAGGAAGCTACCTCAGGGTATGGTTACACTTACAAGATTATAGCGCTATTGGTTATAGCGGTCCCCTTATACAGTAATATGTATAGCACTATTGTATGTCCACACTCGGACGCGCCAGCAATATAGCATGGCCACATTTGGGGCACTTAATGCAGCATTAAGAGCAGCGCATTAGGGCAGGTATCCCAGCATTCAGCTGGGTGCAACGTGCTTTTTAAACGAGGGGGGTGAGGGGGGATGCGTTGTGTGTATGTGGAAGGAGAGAGACAGTGATTTTTCCGTTTTTCTGAAAGCCTGTCAGGGAGCCTCCGTTCACAGAGGGCTTTGTTTTCACACAGGCTCCCTCCTTAAACATTTGCATTGCTTATCTGCCGAGTTAAGAGAGAAACTCTAAAGAGGTACTTCCGCATTCCTCCAGGCGAGTTCAAAACAAAGGGAAGAGACGTCAGTTGCCTTAAATGGCTCTAGGCATCTCCAGAGATCACTTGTAGCGCAGTGGGTGTCCACATTCTTGCTGTAGCGCTACAGCAGCTGCACTACAGCCCTTGTTCCCCATGCGGAGGTGGATTAACAATAGCGCTATAACTCAGCAGTTATAGCGCTCTACGTGCCTTGCCAGTGTGGATGGGGAGGAGGTTATAGTGCTCGTGGGGGCTTTATAGCGCTATAAAGTGCCAGTGTAACCAAGCCCTCAGTCTCCAAGCAGTTGTCTGAACAGCCCTGTGTGCTGGGACAAGGGAAGTTAGAGCTCAAGCTGTGTGGCTGGTGAAGGAAAATGTGTCTGATTCTTTTGTCTGGGGAGTAGACAGAAGGTGCCCTTCAGCCTGTGATGGCTGAGAATAGTGCCGTTGTCTCACAGTTGGTTCTGGATTCAACTAAATCCCAGGAAGGGAAGGGTCCTAAACTTGTCTGCACTGGGTAGAATGGCTGTAACTAGGGTGCATCCCATTAGTGTCACAGCAAAGTCCGAGACCAAACAATTCTTGTGATTGTATTTCGCCTGTTGCTAGTGTGTTGCTGGGAAGGCAAGTTGCTCTGATCAGAGTTGCCACAACAATATCCTAGCCAGGGCAAAGGAGAGCAGAAAGGTGATTTGGTTGTGTTATCTACTAACAGTGTGACAACTTGTAGCAAAAAAGAAGAGATTCCTGAACTTGTGTGGCAAAGGGAAGGGGAATGCTTCTAACCTTTTATCTAGTGAATTTGCCTGAAAGGGGATTTTGTAGAAATCTGCCTGAGTAATACTCAGTGTCAGTTGTCACTCTGAAAAATGTTCCTTTAGAGCAAGCCCTAGCTTAAGAGGGTAAGATCAGAATTTCTGAAAAAGGCAAAATTGTTGCCTAAAGAAGTTCCTGGGGAAAGGAATCCTCATGGTAATCTCTGCAAGCAGTTTGCTATAGCTAAAGAGTGTCAGTGATTTGATTAAGGAACTTTCAGTTCCTAACAGCCAGATGTTTTCTGTTGTAAACAGATCCCCTGACTTTCCTTTTGAAAGATCCAGTGTGGATAGCTTTGAGAAGGTGTCAGTAAAAGTAGATAGGGTAAAAGCTGTTAAGGAATTTGAACAGCCTTATAAGCAAGTGGCTGCGTTTGCCGTTAAGGATCTGAAAACTGGTGAATTGGTTTCTGGATGTGGAAATGAAAATTGCTTGGCTGGCAGAGAGAGGATGATGACTTGCTAATGGTTGTTAGCACAGAGAGCCCACCCAATCAGCCAGTAAATTCTGTTAAGCAAGAGCACTCAGGGTTTGATACTTCAGGGCAAGAAGGAAAAAGAACTTAATATTGCAAAGGAAAGGTACAGAGTAACCCTAAAACACCAAAGCCTCAATGCTATTGGGCTAAAGGTGTGGCATGATAAATGTGATTGTAAATGGACATTTGCAATGGATTTGTTATTGCTAATGGTAATTTGTGTAACCATTGTGTTGCTATTACCAACAACTGTAGAAACATACAATGTGCTGTCACAAAGCTCTGTCCTTCTCTCCGTGGATCCTGCATTGCCTGGCAGATTTTGCTAGCAGAGGTCACTGTGACCCTCCAGTAGCCCCTCTCTCTCTCTCTCTAGAGACAAGGTGTGAGTGTACCCAATAGAGCTTTATAGGGGGTGCCTATCACTGTACACGTGATTTAACTGGAATAGCATTTTGCACCATATGCCATGTCACATACCTATGTAAAGGTTTGATCTATTGGTTATGTTTATCTTTTTATGCATGTGTCATTTTTGTACTCAAGTTATAAATATTGAGTATGTGCTTGGTTTTGCATAGCTTCTGGGAAGCAGCTGGGCATCTTTCAGAGAAGGAACTATTCCCTGTAAATGCCTAATCAAGAAACAATCAAGCTAACAATAAAGTTTGTAGATACCAATCCACCTCCAAACTTCTCTGGGAATGTGGCTGGCTGGCACAGACTCTCAGTCTGGCACAGACATATGGCTTACCCATGTGGCTCTGAAACTCCATTTTGCAGCTGGACTCTGCCTAGGAAGGAGGAGAGGATCACCACCTACCAGGGAAAATCCATTTAAACCCTGGCAATGCCTCCATTTTGTCTTCAGCTGGCTTGAGAGTGATTGCTGGACCCAGGCTAAAGGAAGGTTAGTCTGTAAGAGGAAGACATTGAGGGTGAGGTTTGTTTCAACTTTTTTTTTTTTTTTTTTAAAAAAAGGACACCCCACAGGGACAGGGCAGGTAGGGGCTTGCCTTCCCAAACAACCTAGCCCTGCCCCCAACTGCCCCCTCATAACCCCCAACCCCCGCTCCTTGTTCCATGAGCATCCCCTCCTGAGAACCCCCACAAGTCAGGACCCCCCCCAGTTCCCTGAAACAAAGACATTTTAAATGAATCAGTCAGAGGTTTAGTGTGTTCATAATGGCACAGTAGACTTGATTATCCAGGATAATAACCAGAATTAATTTTTTTCCCCTAATAAAATCCTGGATAAACACCATCCATAGGAAATATGGGGGGGGGGGGTTGGTTCACCAGCCACCCTGCGCCAAGTGAGAGCGTGTTGGTTCACTAGCTGCCCTGTGCCTTGGTAAGGGTTTTTTTTTGTGCTTGGGGCAGCAACAAAGCCAGAGCCGGCCCTGGGAGTTGTATTTTTTTTTTTGACATCCTGATTAATCTACTTTCTGGTTAACCCAAATCCTGGCTAATCAAGAGTCTACTGTAATTGCTTTTAGAAAAAGGGAACACTAGTTTCCTTTGTGTGATGTCCAGGACAAGAGACATGTCACCAACTTTAAAAAGGTTTCCAAAAATTCTAGGTATTACAAAGGATTTTATATCTTACTAAGGTACTGATTTTGCTGGAGGTATCTTCAAATTAGTTCATCAGAGTCAGAAGTAAAGAAAGAAACTTTGTCCATCTAGAAGAAGAAAGGGATGGACAGAAAGGACAGGAAGACTAATTAGTATAGTTAAAAAAACAACTTGCTTCTAAAGTGTATTTTAGATAAGGGTGGCCTTGTGAAAGATTTATTTATAAAGCTATATGTTTGAAGAATCAAGCATTTAAGGGTAAAGATTGTGCAGCTAACAATCTATGCAAGGATATTTTTAGAGATGTGCTTTTATAGTCTTCACCAACCCACTAATTATTTTTAAAACAAATTTTAAAGTAAATATTACAGTAATGCCCAACTGTTTTTGTAAATTAATTCAGAAACAGACAGTATATACCATGGGGTTGGCAAATGCCTGTTAAATGGTTTCATTACACTTGAATGGCAATTTAACAGTTTCACTATTGTGCTAGTAGGTCTGGGTCTCCAGACTCACCAGGCTGCAGCAGCTGGTTGTGAGAACCTACAGGAAGGGTCAGAACAGGGATAGGAAAGCAAGAAGGGTGGATATGAAGATCCAGTGGTGCTCTGGATCTTCCTGCTAAAGGTTCCAGAGATGAGAGCAGCTCTAGGGCTCTGTGTGTGCTGCACTGATTGTGGGTGGGAGAAAAAATCCCAGACATTTGCAGCTATTTAAAAAAAAAGTCTTCCTGGACAGTGTATTTAAACCCCAAAATGCCAGACATGTCCAGGAAAAATACAGACAGATGGTGACTCTAGATATAGGTGTGTGTTTTGATTTTTTTTATTAGGTAATTCACTTTGGTCTGTTACTACTTAGAATCACTGAAATCCTACTTTATTACTTAATAATCATTTCTTGCTTATTAATTCACTAGGAGTACATGGTAGTACCTTGGAGGGCAAGGAGGACACAACTGTGTGTACCTGAGTGTTACATAAGGCAAACCAGCTCTGAGTTTGCCCTGTATAAGCTTTATACAGCATATAATGGTTTTATTCAGAGTTTGGAGCCCATTGGGATTTGAACAACAGATTATTAAAGACAGGAAAATTTCTTAATCTGTTTCCAGGCAAGCCCACAGGGTTTACAGCAGGCTAGTGAGTCTGAGTCAAACCAGACAGGATTTCTGGAGTCCCAAGCTGCCAGGGCAGGGGAACAGATACCAAGACTATTCCTGTCTATCAGGTGGCAGCTCTCCAGGAAGTTTCTGTGATCCCAACCCATCACACAAGGGTCACAGCCTATTAAGCCATTTTTGTCATAAGCCAGCAAGGGAGGTAAAGAGAAGTCCTCCTCCCTTGCAGTGTCTTTGTTGTCTCCCAGTATCCATGACTAATCAGGGGAAGCAAAAAAGGGGGAAGCCCAGGCTTGCCCTCTACTCTAGGCTCCAGACCAGGGACCCTAATAATATCAGCTAGGATAGAAACAGAACATACAGTTCTCTGGACTATTTCCCCAGAACAGTCCCCCCTTCCACAAGCTCTATTGCACCCTTACCTCAAAGCCTCCTTCTTGGGGTATTTTCTGATATCAGCAGCCCAACTTCTCCAACAGCTCCTGCAATGCACACCCCACTGACCAACTGAGAGCTTTTGTACTGGTTTCAGCCAGTCCCTGATTGACTTTAGGTGTCCCAAGCAGGCTAGCACGTTCTACTGCTTTCTAGAAGGTTCTTAATTGGCTCCAGGTGTCTTGATTAACCTGCAGCAACTGCTATTTGGTTTAGCCTGGAGCTAACTAGCCTGTTTCTCACGACTTTCCTACCTAATCTTCGCAGTGCCTAATCTTTTGAAAAATCCCTTCAACGTGTTAAAGGAAGAACATGAGGATACACTTTATGTTAACAGGCCTTGTTCTAGTGATGTTTCACAGTTAGTGCCTGTAAACAGTATTGAAACTTTTCACAGGGGAAAAGACATTCCAGACCTAATGTGCTGTATGAAAAAGGAAACTGAGGCACGCTACCATATTGCTCCCATGGCTAAATGCAGAAATTCCTGTACGAGGGGCAACATTAATATCTACATTGATTTGATGTTAGTTGGGTTCCAGACATTTGCCAGAGCGTGTGTAGCTAAAGGGGCTGTTTTCTTTAGCTCTTGGTGAAATCCCCTAAGACATGCAGGAACCCTGCTGCAAGAGCAGATCCAATCCACTATTATTCTGACCCAATTTTATCTTGAGTTTGTAAAGAGATTCAATCAGGTTATTGAACAGGACTTTGATAAACCGTTTCTGTTATGCACTAGTACAACTTCTACCCCAATCCTAGCTGTAGTAAGACAGACCCAAGCAGGGGAGCTTTTGGGGTGCAATCCCTGTTTTTGTCACCCCTTCCTGCATCCATTGAAGTCTGTGGAACTCCTCCCAGACGTGGGGGCTGCAGATTGGGTATTTTCCAGGATGGAAAATGACTTGTTGCGCTCCCTTTTCACCCTCACCCCTTATGCCTTTGCTCAGCTGAACTAAGGTCTGGGTTTTTTAGCACCCAATCCCCTGACGTAGGGTATTTCGCTGTGTGCACAGCACTGCCCAGGTATTCCTTCATTAACACCTCCAAATGACGTCCCCCTCCCCCGGAGAGGAATGGAAACAGATTCACAGCCCTGGGGGAGAGACACACACACTCCTCCCACCCCCACCCCCAGCAGCCTGGGGCTTTGCAGGGTCTCTCCTGCTCCACGGACACCAAGGGAGCCCACGAGGGACTGAAAGAGCTCGTGGAGGGGAGTCCCAAGGCAGCCCCCCCACCCAATTGCCTTCTCCAGGCAGTCAAACTGGGACACGGAGCTGACACCTGCTGCAAGCTGCCCCTGGGCCCAGTGAATGAGGAAAGGGGGCAAGGGCGGCCAGCCCCACCACCTCCAGGAAGTGCACTGTCCTTCCTCCACTCCTTGCTGGGGTTTAAATGGGAAAATAAAGGCCTGGGTGACAGGGAAAAGTTAATGGGGGTGTGTAGAAATTTTGGTGGAGCCCAGAACCTGCCCCCCCTCAAAGTTCACCCCCACCCGCCTAAGGCTCTGGGAGGGAGTTTGGGTGGGGGATTGGGGTCGGGGGTGCAGGCTCTGGGCAGGGGATTTGGGTTTAGGATGGGTGAGAGGTTGGGCACTGGGAGGCACCTTTTGGGGGGAGGGGTCTGGGGTGCAGGCTCTGGGAAGGAGTTTAGGAGGGGGAGGGGATGCAGGCTCTAGGAGGGGGTGTGGAGGGATGGGTGCAGGCTCTGAGAGGGAGTTGGGGGAAGGGGTCTGGGGTGCAGGCTCTGGGAGTTTGGGGGCAGGAGGGGATGTGTGGGAAGGGGGTGGGGGTGCAGGGTCTGGGATGCAGTTTGAGGGCTGTGTGCAGGCTCCATGCAAGGGCTGGGGATGGGGATATAGAAGGGGATGAGGGGTGCAGGCTCTGGGAAGGAGTTTAGGAGGGGGAGGGGATACAGGCTCTAGAAGGGGGTGTGGAGGGATGGGTGCAGGCTCTGGGAGTCTGGGGGCCAAAAAGGGGGGGGGGGTGCCAGCTCAGGGGTGAGTGGCGCTTACCTGGGGCTCCTAGGCAGCGGGACCCACCTGCCCAAGGGCTGCAGGGAGGGGCCTGGCAGCCACGTGGAGTGAGCAGGGAGGAAACTGCTTAGCTCTGCCGGTGGTGAGTGGGGTCCCCGGCCTCTTTTAAATGGCTGGGGGCTGCCACTGTGGCTGGGAGCTGTGGGGATCCCCCGCTGTGGCTGATGGCTGGGCACTGCAGGGGCTTGGAGCTCCGGGGCAAGCAGGTGGGAGTTGTGGTGCCCCTACCACCCACAGGGGCTAGGAGATGCAGAGGCCCCTGCCATGGCTCTGTGCCCGAGGGCTGGCAGCTGCGGGTCCCTGCAGCAGACAGTTCTATGGCCCCCGCTGCCTGACAGCTCCAGTCCCTGCGTGGGAGGAGAAAGGGGGAACACGGCTGAAAAGGGGACATACCAGTTGAATAGTGGGAGGTGAAAGGAGAAACAAGGTCGGCCAAGAACCAGCCGCCCCACTCCCTTAGGGGCTGAGAAAAGGGGGAACACGGCTGAGAGCTCCCAGTCCCTGCGTGGGAGGGGAGAGAAAAGGGGGAACACGGCTGAGAGCCAGACGCCCCAGTCCTTTCATGAGGAGTAGAAGGCGTAACTGGGTGGAGAGTTGGATTCCTCGGTTCCTTTGTGGGAGGGGGAGAAGGTAGAGAGCAGACCCCCCCCCCGGCCTGTTTTCCTCATATGAAATAGGGAAGTTTGCAGCAGGCCAGATACCCCAGTCCATTTGTGTGTGTGGGAAAGGGGAATGCGGCAGAGAGCCAAATTCCCCTTTAAATCATGGGGAAAAGTGTATCTCTCTGATGGGGGTTTTTCTGGGCTGTAAATCCCATCTCGCTCCTCCAGAGATTATGTACAATCCTGGTCCACGACACAAACTCTCCATTTAATACCATGGACTCCAAAGACACTTTAATGCAAATGAGTTAAGATTTCTTTCAAGGATACTCCAGTCACAGATGCTTTAATTACTCTCTCAGGGACACAATCTGACCCGTGCTCCTCCTGACCACAGTGAAAAGAAAGGGAAGATTTTCCCTGTGAAGGTGGCACAGTAAGTGAAGGGAGGAGCCAGGTTATCAGATCTGTAAAATGTAAAATCTAATTCAGCAACTCTTCTATTGAAATTTCATACTCCTTTCCCACGTACTCGTGGTCTGAGTTAACAGAATGGTTTAGGATGGCGAAAGGGACTGAAGAAGTTGCAGAGGGGGATATATAGGAGGATGGAGCAACAAGAGGAAAGAGATTGGGGAAAGAGAGGACGGAGGGTAATGGAAATGGGGGG
Source organism: Dermatemys mawii (assembly GCA_007922305.1). Taxonomy (NCBI): domain Eukaryota; kingdom Metazoa; phylum Chordata; order Testudines; family Dermatemydidae; genus Dermatemys; species Dermatemys mawii. The sequence continues at coordinate 2,824,878 of ML677375.1, forward strand.
ATGGGGGAAGAGGGCAAGAGAGGAAGTGGGGAAAGGGACTAGGAGGGACAGGGTGAAAGGGAGGAAGTAGGAGGTGATAGGGAGGGTGGAAATCACTGGTATGTGTTGCTCAGCAACTCGCCCTGGTCCTTTCTCCTGCATCGCTGGACCACAGGGGGTGTGGCCACATCGCTCAGCTCCTGTGCAGCTGTCCACCATGTCTTGAGCGGAGAAGAGCTGCTTCTCGCAATTTCAGCACCTGGAATGTCAAGTTGCCAGGCTCTGATGACCCCCAGCAGTGATAGAAGGTCACAAGCAGGGTCTCCCACTGGCACTCACTTTAAAAAGGAGAACTGGAATCCTCAAGTTTCTAGAGTAACCGCTGACATGAGAGGAACCTGTTACGCTGCCTGTGAGACTTGGAACAGGTGAAAAAACTAAGCAGTTCTTGAAGACTGATGGAGCAGTAGACTCTTATAAAAAAGAAAAAAAAGACTCTTGCTACCATTTAGCAATTTCCTAAATTGGATAGGATTGACCTGTGCAATTCCGTACGTGCTGTGCAATGTTTAAAATGTTTAAGAAGATTTTTAAAAGCATATTTGCAGTGGAAGCATAAATATTACATCATACACTATAAATATACTTGTACACACACAAATAATTACTGTCAGCAGAATACTACTGTTATCAGGATGGATAAAAATGATTCTTTTAAAAAAGTAAAAACACCCCAGATTTTATTGAAATCATATTTTTTAAAATAAACCTATTTGAAGTTATGGCATGTTAAAACCTAAACTACTTATGTTACAAAAATTTAAAATAAATACAAGCAGTACATGTTTGCTGCTAAGTTTTAAAGGAAGTTAAACCATTGAACTGGTGGAAGTCACTGTCCAATTGGGAGTTGAAAAAGCAGAAAAGCTTGTTTTCCTCTTCCAGTATATAAATAAAAAATAGGTGTAATAGGGTAAGATCTACTAGTACTAAAATCTTGAAGGACCTGGTAACCAGGAACAATAAGTTCAGTTAACCAACTACAGATAATACTCCCTTTGTTTAATAAATCAGGTAGTTTTAAATACAAAACATGTTTTGATAAACTGATAACTTTTTCTCCCATGTATCCAGCACTTTTAATAAAAGTTATTAAAAACATTTAAAATGCTCTTTTGTGCATTTTAATTTAATCTGAATTTCCATCCAAATAGAGTGACACAAATCACAAGTAAAGAATTAATAATCATCTAGTAAATAAATATATCACTCACCTTTTTCTAACCATGAAAAATGTAAAAATTGAGAATCTGAATAAATGTAAGTTAAGCGACATAATTACTTTAATAAATGTGAATAGTAACTTCTGGGTTAGCAAGAAGCAGCAGCACATTTACGTAAAGGCTATGTTTAGTTACAAATAATGTTACCAACCAACAAGAATCAACCTTTCTTTATGAAAATAACTAAAAAATACAAATACAAAACACAATTAAAACTGATGAGTTAAATGAAGGTTTACTGCTTGCTGATTTAAAGCAGTGATTTAATCTGTTTTGGTTCAATGAGTCCACTCTGTCTGTCATCCTTACCGTTTAACTTGGAGAAGAGAGCCTACTGTCCCCTAAGGTGCTATGCAACTGCCGCTCACTTGCGATTCCATTACAAAACCAGACTAGTGTTGATTGCCGACCCATTCATTATAAGTTAGCCACATTGTCTCTATCCCACTGGGAAGTTTCACAGGAGTTAACACATACATAGAGAATCTGGTGCATTTTACATTTAGGGTGTTATTGTTTTTCAAGAAGGAAAAAAAAGGCATTAGCCCAGAACAATGAAAACTGAACCAATACTTTGGATTTTTTAACTCAAAAACTCCTATCCTTCAACTTGTGAAGGAAAATGTGATGTCACAATGGATGTTGGTTATTCCTTAATTCAGTTTGTCCCTGAAGAAGAAATGTACTGACACCAATTCTATAGGCTTTATTTTTTAAAAAAACCTGTCCCTTTTAGTAATACATTGTCATTTTATTTATTGTCTGACCCTTTTAACCCATAACATAGAACAGTGCAATGCGTGTGTATCCACTACAGTAATGTCATCAGCAGTATCCCGAGGGCAATTTCTGATTAGCATTGTGAGGCTGCAGCCACATTTCCAGCATGCAGCCTGGCAGGAATTCTGGTGGTATATTTCCATGCCAAAGCCTCAGACAACATCAACTTTCATTAAAGCTCAATGCCAAAGCAAAGAAGAAATATACAAACTGTGAATGCACTTGCCTCTTTAAACAAATGCTTCTGCAATGATGTTGTATGTTCTCTTGGAACAAATAAAATGAATACTGTATTCACCTCTACCTGCAAACCCACTCTAAAGCAATACAAGAAAAATCCCATTTAAATCATTGAGAAGCCCAGTGAAGCATTTACAAGGAACTCTAGCTTTACATGCTCTGTATCTTTTACCCCCTAGCGGCAAGAGGCTGTCTCAGACCTCTTATGAAGTCACAGTTCCTGTTAGCTAATTAAATTAAAATAAAACTCTACATTTGGTAATTTGTACTTGCTCTTAAACAGAACTGTTTCATCTTGACAGTTGCAGGGATGGGGCACACCACATTACTATATACAGTCAATCAGTCTTCAAGCAAACGTTGAACTCCCGCGGCGAAGAGCCTGTATAAAACAGCATGTTTGTTCCAGAACCAAAGTTCACTGCTTGCCAGGAACAACATCTGAGTAATCCTTCAGTACTCCAGCCAAATGGTCATTGTGAGTCTTAAACCGCCGTTTCTTCTGAGAAGCAGGTTTCTTCCTCCTCTGAATAGGAGCCTAAAAGGAGAAGGGAACAGTAATCACAAGGCTGCCACTCAGGTGTACAAGGATCTGATATCCTTACAGAATTCAACATTATTCATGAAGTCTGAAATGCTGTAGTAAAATAGTGCTCCAGTGGGGAAAGCAGTATATTATATCTAGAAATAAGTGACTGTATTCTCTCTCTCAACTTTTACCAAATGTCACTTGTTTTAAATATCTGTAGTGAGTACTCGCTGTATGGAACATTCCCCTCTGTTCTGTGCACCATAGCAGAGTCAATATGTATCTACAGAATATACTGCACAGAAAATAGTATAAATGCTCTATACATCTACATAAGATGTGGTCAGTGGCAACACTGATCATTCCCAAAAAGAGCTTATATTTAACACCCCAGGGGACTGGTATGAACCTGTGGCAACAGCTGTGTGTTGACAGGCACTAAAATATCAAGTGTGGAGATGAACAAAAACCAGGGACAAATTCTTTCTTCACCACCACATTAAAAATCATTCCATAGAAGGGTTGAGAGTCTGAGGTAGGACCGCAGAGACGTAATATGCTAGATATGAACTAATGTCAAAAGCCTATTTTAAGGTCGACAGGGCCTTTATTGAGACGTCATAGCTCTGTTTTGATCTCCATACAAAAACACTGGTATTCAATCCCCAGCCTTTGTGGTGGGATTGACAACATGCTTTGTATCAATACTTAAGTTGGCTAGCTGGGGAAAAAACCTTCTTCCCACCATTTCAACTGATCTCACCACCCCACAACTGGAGAGTACAGCTTCTAGAAAAAGCAACTTGCAAATCTGCAGTAGCTTTTTACTGTTTCCCCTCCTCCTTGACGCCTTGTGGATTACACCAACCTAAACATGAACTCTCAAAAGTTGTAGGAGGTCATAGTGCTATAGTGGAAATCTTTAGGTCCAGCCCAACATAAGCAAGAGTGAGACAGAGTAATTGTGCATACGCGCTGTACCATTTCATGGATTTTTTTCCATGGGAACTAATACCGTGGGAGCTGAGCAAAAGACCCATTGGAAAGATCTGTGATTTATAACTCTTACTATTTTCTTTGGTCCAGCTTCTTGCATGGAAGAAATACCCTGTCGTTTCAGATACTCTTCTATTTTCTCCTCATCCATAGAATCCACAGGAATGCTCCTCCATAGCTTCTGAAATTCTACAATGCCAAACAAAGCACTCATTCCATAGTCTGGCGAATGATGCCTCGGTAAAAAGCATCCCATTCACGGACAATATGAATATGCAATCATCAACTGCCCAACTCTCCTCCACATCATTCTATGACAACACAGATATCAGAAGTCTAATTGCAAACTACAGTAGGAGTAGCATCGCAGAATGAGCACACAGTTAGTCACTCTGAAAATGCCAGCTGGATTTCTGAGAGAAAAGATGTTAATTATAAAGGTCAGCTGAAACTGACTTCTGTGCTGACTACACCCCAGAGCCTAGTTAGTGGGGCGTACTCTGCAAGCAACACAACATTTTGATATTAACTCAGTAATTATTTTAGCCTTTTGCTTGGCACATAGGCAGCTCTTTAGATCTTCAATATGCTTTACAAACCTCAGTTCAAAATATCCTGATGACCCATTAACTCCAGCCAGAGACAGCAGCTTAATTTTCTGAGATTTGGCTGCCAGGATCACAGGAGACTTGTCAGCCTCTTACTCTAATTTGTTCAAGATTTGAGACATTTACTGCATCAATATGCTGGATGATATCACCACTATAATATAAACAATGCCATACAGTTAATGGATTTCTAAAGTCCTTCCTCTGTTAGAGAGAGAAAAGCTACCTAAGAACCTTGGAAGCAGGAAAAAAAAAAGAACAGAGGAGCAAAGTCTTAATTGGAGCAGCTGTCATCCACACTGAAAACACTGTGCATCATGTAAAGTTTCACAGATTCTCTGGAATGCCTTATCCACAAAGTGACTGGTACAATCCCACCTCCCTTCATTCCATGGGCATTAAGTTAGATATACCCTGTCAGCAGGTTTGCCTAACAAACCATAAATAAAACACAAGGCACACAATGCTGTGCAAGACTAGATTTTTTTGAATTTCCAGATATACTTACTATACAGTTGTCAAAACAACTGGAGCTCATATGTCCTCAAGAAGTTATTTTATGCCATGTGGTTTAAAACCTTGATGCTGGTAAACACTCAGTGACATTACCTGCTTCAGACACACTGGCTCCATTAGCACTTACTTTTTTTAACTCAAAAACACAGTTGCTTTGGGAAAAAAGGCGTACAGCACTTTATAAATTCAGTTACTGAAACATTAACGTTTCTGTTAAAAGACTTCATCACACGCTCCTCAGTATCAATTTTCTTTCTTTTCCCCACCAATAAAAAAGGAACTATTTTAAGCTAGCCACAAAACAAAGATAAGGAGTTTTAACAATATAAAATAACTGTGTTTCTGGTCATGTCACCTGTAACGACTGGGCTGGTAGCATAATCAGCTTAATTCTAAAGAAATCCTCCCTTCTGTCAGTGGGATGAAGAACCCCACCACTAAGGGACTGGTTTGTCTTGAAAAACTCTTTTCTGACACTGCACTGAAAATGCTTTTCAGTAAAATTTCTCTACTTTCTTCCATGTATTTTTTTCAAAGCAGCAATCACTGTCGTACTGGAGTCTGAAGCTGATTACTGTACTTTTTACAGCCCTCACAAGTTGTGCCTACGCACCTCCCAGTTACTGCAATTACAACTGAAATCCTCTCTCCCTTCTTTCCCAGACTGTAGGCAAGATCCAAGATCACTTATTTTTTGCAAGAATTACTTCCATAGTCTAGGTCCATCTCCTGGAAAGGGTCCTGTCTCCTATATCTATATAAGCCTCTTCGACTGATCAATAGTGCTCCCACTACAGATCCCTGGGGGGGGCACCACTATTTACTCCCTCCATTCTGAAAACTGACCCTTTACTCCTACCCTTTGTTTCCTATCTTTTAGCTGATTATTGAGGACCTGAGAGGACCTTCCCTCTTATCCCATGACTGCTTATTTTGCTCAAAAGCCTTTGTTGAGGGACCCTGTCAAAGGTTTTCTGAAAGTCCAAATATGCTGTATCTGCTGGCTCACCCTTTTCCACAGGTTTGTTGATCCCCCTCAAAGAATTTTAATAGATTGGTGAGGCATGATTTCCCTTTATAAAAGCCACGTTAACTCTCCCCCAACAAATCTTTTTCATCTCTATGCCTGATAACTCTGTGGAGACTAACTAGTTTCAACCAATTTGCCTGGTACTGAAGTTAGACTTAGCAACCTATAATTGCCAGGATCGGCTCTGGAGCATTTTTAAACAATTGATGTCACATTAGCTATCCACCAGTCATCTGGTACAGAAACGGATTTAAGTGATGGGGTACATACCACACACAAGAGTTCTGTAATTTCATATTTGAGTTCCTTCAGAACTCTTGGGTGAATGCCATCTGGCCCTCACTTCTTACTGCTTAATCTATCCACTTATTCCCAAACCACCTCTACTGACACCTCAATGTGGGACAGTTCCTCAGAAGACATGATCTCCTGATCCCCATAACTTAAGTAGTGAGGATCTGATGATGTCAGTAATGGGAACTCATTTCTGGAATTCAACAGAAACCTATTATGGGTGAGAATCCTACCTCTTTTAGGACATGAGTAGGGTGAGTCTCTGACTGTTTCCTACTGTGTGATTCCCCTGACAACTGGTACCTCAGCTGGTTCGTACCAGAACCTGTTCTCATTAGGAAAGTGGTGCTGAATGATGGGGACAGGAAAGCAAAGTACTACTCTATAATTTGTGAGAAACAATTGCCTCAAATCACTTATTTCAATGATGTCCACATTCTAAGGTGATAGGCAGTTTAGAAATGCATGTAATAAGTATACAGAATAAATCCCAGTTAAATAAACCAAGAGCTTGGCTGTGGTATGCGCCATTGCTTTTCGACGCTATTCAGTACATGGCTGCATCCATGTGGATCAACTGTTTTTCTCATTTATGTGATACACACCCACATACTCTATAGCCAAAATGCTAAAACTTTTACATGACAATGTAATATTATTTCTACAGTGCTTTACAATAAATACAAATCATTTGTCTCCTTATTAGAGCTCACATTGCATAGACAAGACAAGAGCACAAGTACACAACCTACTAACAGTGGTGCTCAGTGGTGGATTCTCGTGTATAAGGGTGCCAGGGAGAGGAGGAACAGTTAATCATATTGTACAATCTTTTCAAGAACAAAGTGAAAAATTAACACTGGAAAATAGACAACTTTTGATGTTCCAAAAATCAGAACAAGAGGTTGGTAACTATGGTTCATTTCTAACCATGATACTTCACGCCTCTATTTTTTTACACTATGGTTATAACTTCATACCCATCTTTTTAAAGCAGATGACCAACAAGAATATAAAATCAATGAGGAGTCAACTGAAAAACAAAAACTGACATTGAATGCAAACAGATAATTAATATGAATCAGCTTTTGCGGACTGGTTATGTAATATCCTTCAACTCCTTTTCAAACAACATGCTTTATAAATCAAATTGCATACAGAAATATTGTTTGAATGGGATATTTGCATCAGGCTGATTTTTTTCATGTTTGTTTGCAGATGAACATTAGCACCAAAGCACCCCAGAATTACACTGGAACTATTTAGGACAGTCAGAGTTCACAAGCATGCATCCTACTGCAACTAGCAGACGCTACTGGATTTGTTTAGTTCTGAACTTACATGAGTAAAGCAGAGAATGAGTACACAGATAACATCCCTCTCTAGGCCCATATACGCTAACAATATGGTTCAGGAGGTCACCAAATGGATACAAGAAATATATTCGTCGTCTAGTCAGGGAACAAGGAATCAATGAACTGCCAGAAATTAAACTAAACATAACCAGACCTGAAAAAAGAAAACCATGCTGTTTTACTGGTATGGAACCATCTTGCTTCCCAACTTTGCAGCTGTAGAAGCTACCAACTAACAACTGGAAACTGCGAGAGCACAGCCAAGTCTGAGGTGTTCTGGTTCTTGTAAAATTCAGGTTAAAATTGGCAAAACCTGAATATTAAGCTTTTTTAAAATCTGGAAAATTTTGAGAGGTTTTCAGTAGGAAAAACAAAAATGAAGGGCCCTTCCAATCCCACACGTATTTGCATTTTGAAACAATCAGCATGTCCAGTGTTGATAGAAATCTCTTCACAGATATTAAAGAAAATCCCCCAAAGCACTAAAATCAATACCACCTACACTACACTCAAATGTGAAAGGATGTTATATAAGGGCAGCAATTTCTTAAATATATTCAATTTCTTTAATTAGTGTATGACTATACTAGCATTTCAGCATTCACCCAGTGCACTGAGACATAAGATCAAAGGAGAAGTGCTTTTACACGCCCCACAAAAGTGCAAATACTTAGCTTAACTGCAGTGCTTGAAAATTGGCATTGCTTTTATAAACCTTTTTTTTCTATATTTTAGAAAGAATTGATTAATTACCCAAGAAAGTAAAAAGAAACACATGTAGTCTCAACCTTCTTTGGCTACTCATATTCCCCCTTTTATGAAGGTCATTTCATAATCAAATTGCCCCAGGGTGGCACAGTGCAGCGGGTAATCTAGGTAAGAATTCTGCACCATGCCAAAATTGCAATAATTCACTAGTTCATCTAGACAATCAGGGAAAGTGATGTACAAAAACTTGTTCAAAACATATTTGAAATCCTTCACTTCTACTGATGGTCTCTAAGAAGCCATTGAGAGCAAAATGTCAATTCAGAATTGTCGATCATCATTTTGTACAATGAGGCATCCAGGAGCACTGAGTCCACATTCCAGGATAAACTATTCAATAATGAACTATTCAAAAAGTGAATTACTTGCTAGCTCTGACTGAGTATGCCGACCTTTCAGGGTTTGGTTTGGTTTTTTGTTTATGACATCAAGGCTACTTACATGTACATAATTAGCTGAAATATGATGGTAAGCAGAGTGAAACCTGTCTTAAACAACCATGTATGCAAACAATTTTTGTTGATCCCTTAACAGATGCGACTCAGTCAATACACTTGAGGATACTTTGGGGCAGTCTCAGGCCAAGAGATGGCCCCAAGAAGCAGCACTCTCTTGTCCAGGTTTCACAATGTCATAGCATGATTGGCTAATGAGTTCTACTTGAATTAAAACGTCAGTTTGGTGATTTAAAAAAAACTTATATTACATGGGTAGATGATAAAAGCCATAGATCAGAAACTGTTCAGCCCCCGCTCCCAGCTAGCGCGGAGTGGAGGGCAGGACAAACAGGCCCTTTGTGCGTGAATGAAAATATGGGGTTATGCTGCCACCTGCAGATCGAAGCAAGAAATGCCACTTTGTACTACAACTTTACATATAATCAGAATTTCAGTACGGCTCCATTTCTCATACATTTAAAACGCCTAATTGTCAGACATCATCACAGGATCTCAACTAGTTTTAAACTGTCTTTCCTCTACCAGTTACACAGCTTTTGTCAGGAAACATTGCCACTACCTACTGGGAAGTCATGTGATCTAAAAAGGGGAGTAAATTCAGCCCCAGATAACTGATCTTGGTAAAAACTTTATTTTACAGAAAACTGCTCAGCCCATACATTTTTTAAAATGGTGTCATATGCTGTATATCACCGTGAAGCATGGCCATGCTTTTTCTCTAGCCCAAAGTACCAAACGAATGGAACTTCTCTGTGGTGGAAAGAAGTGTTCACGGTATTTAAGAGCGTAAGTAAAAGATTAGAAAGTTTTCATTTAATCAGCATCATGGCCACACCCAGCACCGGTTTAACAGTGTTTCCAACATGCCAGATGGAGCAAGGGAGAATTCTCCCAGGAGAACTGTATCCATTCCGACCAACTCTCCTTGAAACCAAGCCTTCTTGCTCTCACTCTCGTCTTAGGCAGGGAGCAACAGGCCCATGTCTAGTTCTTTACACATGGATGGCATCTAGGCCTGAGTCGGTGAAGTGAGTCACTCCCAAATCTTTTTTCTAATTTCACTAATTCTAGCCCACAAACTCTCTCCAGCCATGAGTACGGGAATGAGATTCAGAGAGTTTTGGGCCAGAAGGGATCATTAGTAAGGCTACGATTTAGTCATGGAGGTTGCGAAAGTCATGGAATCCATGACTTCCAGTGATCTCCATGACTTCAGCCTGCAGCAGTTGGCCCCATAGCTCCTGGCGTGGGCACCCCACAGCTCTTGGCTGCCACGGGTGGCAGCGGGACCCCCAGAGCTGTGGGCAGCAGGAGTAACTGGCAGCCCCCAGCTCCTGCAGGCAGCAGGGTCCCCCACAGCTCCCAACGGCAGGTTGGTGGGGACCTTGGAGTTCCAACACTCAACCTGCAGTAGGGGTCCTTGGAGCTGCTAGCCACATACAAGGCTGCCCCACTGCGGGCCGTGTGGGGACCTGCAGATCCCCATTTTGCTACAGACATTTTTAATAAAAGTCACGGACAACTTATGGCTTCCATGAATTTTTCTTTATTGCCCGGGACTGGTCTATGCATTTCATTAAAAATACCCGTGGCAAAAGCTTAGCCTTAACCAACAGATCATCGAGTCTGACCACCTGTATAATATAGGCCAAGGCAGAAAGTTTCACTGTTACTCCTGTACTGAGCCCAATAACTTGTGTTTGGCTAACGCATATCTTCTAGAAAGGCACTGAGTCTTGATTTCAAAAAAATCAAGAGATCCACCAGGGTGGCTTGTTCTAATGGTTAATCACTCTTAAAATTTATGTCTTATGTCCAATTTGAATTTGTCTGCCTTTCATTTCTAGCTATTGGCTCTTGCTTTGTCTTTCTCTGCTAGATTAAAGAGCTCTTTAGTACCCAGTATTTTCTCCCAGGGAAAGTCACTTCACTTTAATCAAATCACCTCTCAAACTTGATAAACCAAACAGATTGAGTTTTTCAAGTGTCTCATTGTGAGGTATTTTCTCCAGCCCTTGAATCATTTTTTCTCTCTTCTTTGCTCCCTTGGCAACTTTTCAACATCCCTTTTAAATGCAGACCCGCACTGTAAGCAGTATTGGTCTCATCAATGCCTTATACAGGGTTAAATCAGCTCTCTCCTACTCATGGCCCCTTCTGCTTATACCTCCAAGGACCGCATTAGCCCTTTTTGCCATAGCATGGCACTCTGAACTCCTGTTGAGTTGCTTGTCCATTATAATCATTTTCAGAGTCACTGCTTTCTAGGATACAGTCTCCTATTGTATAGGTAAGGCCTGAATTCCTTGATCCTGGATGTAGAACTCTGCATTTGGCTGTATTAAAATGCATTTAGTTTGAATGGGCCCAGCGTACTAAGCCGTCCAGATCACTCTGTATTGACTGTCCTGCAGCGTTCCTTCTAATTTTTCCCACTCGTGTGCAGAATGAATTTTGTTACGTGCACCAATATGGAAGTGAGGTGTGGCACACCACAGAATTCATGTGGCGGGGCGGGGCTGAGGGGTTCAGCGTGTGGGAGGGGGCTCAGGGCTGGGATGCAGGGGGAGTGGTGAGGGCCCCGGCTGGGGGTGTGGGCTCTGGGGTGGGGCTGGAGATGAGGGGTTTTGGCTGCAGTGCGGCTCTCTGGGAACTCCCCTGCCCCTCCGCAGCAGCACCTGGGCTGGGAGGTGGAGAGGCACCTCTCCCCAGCCGTTGCAGATCTGGGTCAGGCTAGTATGGGGCACCTATCCCCCAGTTGCAGCAGGTTCGGAGATGGACTGGCTCGAGGCGCCTGTCCCCCAGCCGCGGCAGGTTCAAGCTGGGATGGGTCGGGGCGCTTGTCCCCCAGCCGCGGCAGGTTCAAGCTGGGATGGGTCGGGGCG
>ML677375.1:2837072-2871013 GCA_007922305.1 Dermatemys mawii
TCAAAAAAAATTACAAAAGCAGTTTCTCCTCTCTGGGTGTTCACGCCTCCAGATCACCTGCTGGAAGTGGGCTTCACCCCCCGATTGAATTTACCTTGCTTTCTTGCCTGCTATTTATACCTGCCTCTGGAGATTTCCACAACATTCATCTGATGAAGTGGGTCTTAGCCCACGAAAGCTCATGATCCCTAAAATCTGTTAGTCTATAAGGTGCTACAAGACTCTTTGTCGCTTTTGCAGATCCAGACTAACACCGCTACCCCTCTGATACTAGCCTGCACTAGAAACACCTAATTTGATGATGATTCCCCATTGACAACTACTCAGATTTGCCAGCTAGCCAGTTCTTAATTCATTAATGCTGCTCTATAAATAGTTTACATTATACAATACCAAATAAGTCCACGGTACTAAGTCCAAAGACTTACAAACCTCTGTCAACCAAACTTGTAATCTCATCAAAGAATGAAATCAGGTTTGTTTGACACTTATTTTCCATAGAACTGGGATTAATTATATTCCTATCCTTTAATTCTTTTATCCATTTAAACATGCATCAGCTTTTCCATTATTTTGCCCAGGCCTGATGTCAGGGTAAGCAGCCTATAATTATCCAGGTCGTTCTGCTTGCCCTTTTCGAATACTGGCACCACGTTATCACTCCACTGGTGTTCTGGAATTTCCCTGGTATTCCAAGACTTATTAAAAATGAACATCAGTATGTCCAAGATGCCTCAGCCAACTTTCTCAGGACACTTGGGTGCAAGTTATCTGGGCAAAAAATATCACTAGGGACCTCCTCAAGCCCCATAACTAACGACTGCTAGACATAAGGCCTTGTCTTCATTTGGAAAACGTTGGGATAATTTTCCACCCTAGCTCACGCTAGTTCAGCTATGAAGGTTTTAGCAATGCCCAAGATTTTTTGACTAACTTGAATGAATTCAAGTCAGCAGGGCCTGAAGTTGCCAAGAGTAGAACAAATGCTATTTTGGCAATTGCTATATGCAGTGTTGTAGCTGTGTTGGTCTCAGGATGCTAGAGAGACAAGGGTGTGTGTGTGCGGTAACATCTTTTATTGAACCAACTTCTGTTGGTGAGTGAGACAAGCTATCAAGTTAGCACAGAGCTCTATGTCATTATAGCAAACACATCATCTGAAAGCATGGCCTGCAAAGTTAGTTCGGCCCCCTTGTGTGTATGCTTAGGATACAGTCTGCAATTACATGAGCGCACACTACTTTTCCCATAGGACCCTACCTCTTTCAGTGCACAGACTGGACACACACTTAGCCACTGGGTTTCACAGCTATTTGCCAGACAGCAAAGGAATCCTCAGGAATCCTGAGTTCAGTTCTGTGTTCTGGAGAGGAGTGAACTCTAGTAGTTATTGTCCCTTCTGATCCCGGAGTCCCCCACCCTCTCCCTGTTCCTTTCTGCTCTTATCCCTACCTCCTTATTCTGTCTCCTGCTCTCTGCTCTTCATGCCCAGCCCCTATCCCCCGCACCGCACAACTCCTGACTCTGCCCTCTCCTTCCTGTTTTCCCCTCTCCCTCTGCTCATACCCATGACCCTGCCCATGGTTCTCTATTCCACTCTCGTAACAAGAGACTTTGGGGCTCATACGCTGCCCTGTTCTGTTCCCTTTGTGCCTATCAGGTGGTGAAAAAGGAGCACAAGCCACCCACAAGATTTTTGCTGAGGATTATAAAGTTACTATTTTCAATGTACAAGTTCACTAGTATAGTACTATTATTATTTATTTCCATTACTGTAATGCATACAAGCCCCAGTCTTGGCGCTGGGCCCCATTGTGCTAGGCACTGTCCAAGCCCAGAACAAAAAGACAGTCCCTGTCCCAAAGGGCTTACAATCAAAGTATTCAACCTCTTCCATACGTTGACCTTTCATGTCCACAGGAAAGCTTTGGGACCCTCCTCTCATCTAGCTATACGGAAAGAAGGATGGATGTGACCCTCCTGAAACTTGAGATTTGCTATCCACGGCTATGAACCCAACTCATCTCTTAGGTCAGCTGATTTAACAAAACATGCAATTTGAGACAGACTGGGATTTATTTAGCATTTTAATTAATCGAGGTGTTTTAAGAAACCATAATACCTAAAGATTACTTATATACAGGTGCTTAAAAAAAACCCAGATGGAATACATATGCGGATCAATTACAAGTAAGAAAGCTGTAAAGAACACACATACCTTCATCTACTGTAAACTGACAGCTCTTGTCATTGTAGAAAAGGATTTTTTTCTTATCAGGACGAGTAATAAAGGTGATCTGGTCTCCTAAAGCCTCAAATGCAAAGAGAGAAAAAGAAGTCAAACTACTAGTGTGTATTTCTGGTATTTCCGTTTATAAAATGAACATACTCCAATTTTCTGCTATGTCACTTAGCTAGGGAGCAGGGAAAAACCTTTAACATTATGTCTTGTAAGACGAGCTCTCATTTTGCAGTGACATATCAGGTTTGGAAAATTATTGTGGCATTAGACTGGCTTCAAAACATGTTTCTGTACCACTCTGTGCAAATATGCCTGGGTATTGAATGATGACTATAGACCTCAGGAGTAAGCCGAGCATAACATGGGTGCCTGGCAGAACAAGGAGACTGAGATACCAATATGATTTTATATGGTCACTATAAAATCTAGAGCTTATAATTCAGAAAATGACACACTCATTTCTTATGGCTGATATTAAAACTCTAACGGAACTCAATTATGGAGTAGAACTGAGTACAAGCTTGGTGTGCTTACATGGGTTTCTATTTTGATAAAAATAATACATCAGATAAAGTATTAAGAAACAGTATAAGACAACGTAACTACCTCAATTCCCAGAAATTAAAAACAAACGTAGGAACTTTTAAAGATTCAGTCCGAGAAGGAAAGAATATTGTAATTTTTCATCCACAGTTCTGCAAGGGATGGTGACCATCAAACCATTCCGCACCTTAACGGAGTAACCGTCCCCAAACTAATCCCAAGGTGAGACAGCTTTGGATTTGTGCATCACTTTGGCAAATTGTGGCTAGTAGCAAGGAGGCAGGTCAGGTAGAGCATACAGTGGTGAATACCACATTGTCTATCTCTCAGCGAGGGTGTATAAATTACATCCTTGCCCTCTGCTCCAAAGATTGTTGCCCCTTTGATGCATTTGACAACTACCATCCTAATGCACTTCAAATGTTAATGCAAATTTATTTGCTAATCTATTCTCTGCCCGACAAAAATGGCTTATGCCCAAACTAACAATACGTGACTTGATGGGTTTTATTAAGCATCCCCAAAGTATTATTTTCATTGCCTTAGTGTGTTTCACTTGGTACAATTCCAATTTCCCTTCCTGACACTAAAAAAGTTTTCTGATTGAATCAAATGGTCCCATTTAATTCTAGCCATGAGAAGAATGGGATTTGGGGAGCATTTGCCAGGATGGATTTTTGCCATATAGAAAGAAGCCATACAGGGGAGCTCAACAATATTTCCCCATATCCTCATTGCTCTTCAACCTGTCAAATGCTCACTGGTATGTAGGATGCAAACATGTGAGAACATGAATAAGGATGAGGAGGATATGACCATATGGAGGACAGTTCAAAGGATGAAGATGATGATATAAGTGGAAATGACATTGTGACGGGTCCCTCCTGGAGTACCACTGAGACCCTCTGACCCACGGGCCTGGACTTCCTTTCTCACTGTGGTGCTGTGACGAGCTGCCAAGCTCTCCAAGCTTGTTTTTTCACCAGCACACACACAGATAGGGACACACCCAGCTGAGCTTCACACAGATGCTGAGATTAGCTCGGCATGGGAAGGCTCAGCTAAGACACCTCCCAATTGCTAAGGTACGCAGCCCCCTTTGGACTGTAAATCCAAAATGATACCATCTTGTGCTGCATAGGGAACTGTACAGCGTTAGCTCATAAAAGCTCAATGCAGAGAGAGATATGCAACATCTCTCTGCCTCAAGTTATAATTTCCACACACTGGATTTAGACAAAACAAAAGCAAATTTATTAACTATAAAAAGATAGATTTAAAGTGATTATAAGTGATAGCAAACAGAACAAAGTAGATTACCTTCATATATATACAAAACCACAAACTGAGCTTAACACACTAGCTAGATAGGAGATGAACTGGCAAATTCTCACCCTGACTGATAAACAGGCTGGCAGAGTCTTAAAGCACAAGCTGCTTTGGCTTTCCCAGGCTTTCATACACAGGCTAAAAATCCCTCCAGCCTGGGACCATCTCTTCCCACAGTTCAGTCCTCACCCCTTAGGTGTTTCCAGGTGGTGTTGTAGGGAGAGTGAGATACCGTCATGATGTCACTGTCCCCCTTTTTTATCTTCTTCCCCACTTGCTCGGAAGCTCTTTGGCTGTGACCTGGGTCAAACAGTTCCCATTGTGTACCGTAGTGCTATCTCTGAGAGGTTTCTATTGTACACAATTCCTGAGGTAATCCTTGTGCTTGTGTGCATTTCCTCAATAAGCAATTAATATTCTTTGGCCTTTTTACTGCTGTACCTGAAAAGGTGTTTGTGCGTGTTTTCAACCTCACAACATGTTTCAGTAACACATACCTAGCTAAACTTCATAAATTCTCATACGATGGTAGCACGTACAATCCAATGAGATATTAATACCTAGTAGATCAAGACTCTTAGAATGATACCTCACAAAGCATACTTTGTAAAAAAACATATCATGATTATATGTTAGTAGTGAATATTGGGGTGCCAGGGTGTGTCAGACTTTCTGGTAAAATGCTGAATACTGGATTATTATTGATGTATCCATTTTATATTATTGTGGGCTTGATATGTCACTCGTCAATGTAAAGCGGTGGTCTTCAAACTGGGGTGCACGCACCCCCGGGGTTGCGTGAGCCCGCCCCAGGGGGTGCACGAGACCCCGGTGCCGCCGCCGCACCCGTCCAGGAGACCGCCTAACTCCCAGGCGGGCTATTTTAGTCCTGCCGAAATGCTGCCGCAGAAAGCGGAAGCTTCCACTTTCTGCGGCGGCATTTCAGCAGACATACCCTCCAGGAGCCGCCAGACTTTTCCCTCCACAGAAAGGAGCCATGGGGGGAAAGTTTGAAGACCCCTGATGTAGAGGATGCAGTATGTAAGGGATGCCACGGAACTGGACATTTTGCAATACTATGCAGGTCACCAAGAATAGTGAAAGCAAGAGAAGAGAACATAACAGTCATTTAATAATAAAAAGAACGAGGAGTACTTATGGCACCTTAGAGACTAATCAATTTATTTGGGCATAAGATTTCATGGTCTAGAACCCACTTCAATGGGTTCTATAGATTCTCCCCAGCGCCCCCGCCCCTCCACAAAACAATGTCGTTTCTTAAAATATCCTATTAAAATCTCCTGGATTGCTTTCATTAGTCACTGGGAGATGGATGCTGATTCTGGGAGACTCCAAGCCCATCCTGGAGGGTTGGCAACGCTACAATAGACAGGAAAGGCTGTGGCATCATTTCTCCATTAATTTTATCATCTTGATTTGATTTTTTTGTACAATTTTTATGCTGTTTTCTAAATGAATATATGATAATTTAGAATTATGAATCTTGAACAACACTACTGCAGTCCAGGATTCTTCCTGAGATTGCTATTTCTTAAAAAAGATCTACAAGAATCCATTTTTTTAAAAAAAGAAAAAAAGATCACATATCAATATTTTGCAGTGGATGAAGCAAATCATTTATCTACCACCTCCTCAGTTCAAGATTCAATGTTTCTTTTATGAGTGAAGGGAGAAGGGATTTTCAAGTATTTCAATTTAACATCTAAGTGCCTTTGTAATACTCAAGTTTACTTTTCTGTAACTTAGTACCTTAATAGAGTTTTTATTTTTGCATTAATTAACATAGGCTTTGCACTTCACTGCGCCAAGTCTGCTTTTGTGGAAGTGAAGCAGTTACTGCTGTGACAGTTTATCAGAGAATGGAGGTAAGTCATTGCAGTATCTTGAAGTACAATTACAGTATGTGAAAAGATCACTGATTCAGACATTTTTAAGACCAGAAGGGACCACTATGAAGTCTGACCTCCTGTATAACACAGGCCACATGGCTTCCCTGAATTAATTCCTGCATGACCTAGAGCAGATATTGTAGAAAAAATCCTGACTTGATTTTAAAATTTTCAGTGACGGAGAACAACAAATCTTTGTTTAAAAGACTAATTACTCATGCTGTTAAACATGTGCCCCTTATTTCTAGTCTAAATGTGTCTAGATTCAACTTCCAGCCATTAGGTCTTGGTATCTCCTTGGCTGCTAGATTGTAGAGACTTCTCTTACCACATTTCTATTCCCCATGTAGGTGATTATACACTGTGATCAAGTCACCCACCAGCCTACTCTTTGATAAGACAGATAGACTGAATGGTGAGTCACAAGTGTTACTTACCTTTATGGCTTTTTGAGCATTGGGCAGTCCTTCCTCAATGTCTTCCAGGAGGATTCCTCCCAGTCCCCGCTGGTCATGCTTGTCCAAGAGCCTGAGCAGAGCCTTTTTATCTTTCAAATTGTACTTAGGTTTGAAAGCATATTTCCCATCTATAACTTCTATTTTGGGATTGCTGACTAGAGCCTGTAACAGGGACATAAATTTTAAACTTAAGAAAAAACATGCATGTATATGTATATTTGACTAAACAAACTTGTCATTTGTCAATGACGGCACATCAGCAACATATTGTAGCTGACAATTAACAGGCTTGATTAGGAAGTGGACTTGGGATTCAGGATCTCAGATCCAGCACAGGCAGAATTCATCATGATGATACTTTTTACTTTACAGAGGAGGATGAAGCACTATTTATACAATGCACCTTAGGCTGGGAGATCCATAAAGACACTTGTGGCAGCTGTGTTAGAAAAAGCTGCACAGCTCCTTTTTGGAAGGAGATTAGTGGAATAAAAATACCAGGGGATACAAAAATATGAATTCTTCTGGACATAAAATGCAAACAAATTATTTACCCAACGTATCACTCTGATCTCATATTGAGGTTACAAATGTGAAAGACATTACCCTGGGATGAACAAATCTGTAGTCAGTCTTCCCCAACTGGTGTCAACCGGCACCAGCAGATGCAGAAGAAATTGAGAAGAGCAGACCTCTTGCACAGAAAAACTTTATCAGTGATGGCAACTTCCATGTGAAACTGGACAGAATTTCATGGACAATTGAAATGATAAAGATACGTTCCTGTTTCACAGCTAGTACCACAATGAAAGTTCTTCTGCAAGAGAGAGCAACCCTACTTAGTTTCTTCTGCAGCTGCCAGCCTGACCCTGAAAGGAGAAAGAGAAGAGACACAGAAAGAAGAAAGAAGGGAGAACACACAATCATCATAAAAAAGTTAACTAACTTTGGTAGCCTACCAAATTCTCAAAAGATTATGTAAGCCACCAAAGCTTTAGAGTGAACTGCCATAATTTGCCTGTTAATAGCCTACTAGACTACCATGCTGTTGAGCCTTTGTTCACACTTTATCATCACGTATAAATGCAATAATAATTTAACAAAGTTTTCAAACAAAGTTTTCAAACAAAGTTTAACAAAGTTTTCTTCTTAGCTTAGCATCTACATGATAATGCTCTAATGGTGAAATCCTCGATAAAACTGCCATTGACTTAACTGGGGCCTCGATTTTACCCTAAGGGGCACATCTCTGGGATTTAGCAGGGGTATTAGTGTCAATGGAATGGTGCAAGATATTTTTGTTACAGCCACACTACTTTTACAATATCTTGTCTTTTTAACGTAACTACTACATATACTGATTGTTTTCTTGCTATATGTCTATGTTAGTTGGTATTAAATAAAAATGTAAGTAATGTTTCACTCATAAGTAAAGCAGAAGAAAAGCAGTGTTGTATTTTGTGGATTACATTTAAAGACACCAGACTCCAACCATTGCATTTTATGGAATTTTACTCTGTTAAAGCATACTGAACAACCATACAGACATTCATTCCCATCAGGTAAAAAGTCTGTGATGAGGAGGAGCAGGAGGAGGAGGATGGGGGCAATATGGTGAAATACTGTATTACCATAAAAGGGAAAACAGTAACCTCCTAACACCCCCGCCCCCCAAAATCCCCAACGACTCCTACCACTCAATGCATAGCTCATCAAAATATTATGAAAATTCTAAAGCTCTTGACCAGTAAATAACTCTGAATCTATAGATATTATTTTAGCCAAACTTTTTTTTCTTTGGTTAATATAAGATCTTCAAATGCTGAAACAGTTTTGCATTTAACATATACATTAAGATTCTTTGACAAGTATTGGCTCATTGTATTGCATTAGTGATGAATTATTTAACTTTATGCCAAGATTAGTAAACGCTCTTCACATGACTCTTCTTATAATCTTTCACAATCTTAGAATAATTTCAGTTTCAGAGCTAGTATCACTACAGCGCTGGGTTATTCTTGAGAAGTAATGCTAGTAAAGAGGACACAACATTTTTAGCAGAACAGTTATATTACACATATACTATCATTAAGCAAATGCATATGAGTTGAGTTTTATTATTATTACTGGAGGTTAGTTAGAGTCTGAAAATTTGTTTTCTTTACCTCGCTCATTAACCATTGTTTCTGCCTGAGTCCAATATCTAAATGTTGCGTTTCATCCAAAATTTCTTCTAGAGTTAATGGATGTGTATCACCACGCTGGTGCCGCGTCTGATAAAATAAATATAATCTATTAGTGCTCTGCAGGTACGTAGTGAAAGTATGAACTCGACAGTAATTTATTAAGACTGGTGGCATGTTACGGTAGCCCCCAGAATTAGCTATTTTAATTTAAAAAAAGTCATGATACACAGTGTTTTAATAAATATTAATTCAAGGACTGGAATCTTTAAAACTATGCTTGGAAACTTAGTAAGAAAATGAATCTATAATGTCTGTTATGATGAAAGACAGCACTGAAAATGAAAGCTGATGACAGGAAATGAGTCAAATTATAAATTTAAGCATAGTTGACATTCCTAAACATATGGAAAAAAGTTAGCCCTAAAAGAGATTTTGATAAATGGCTCCTGAATCGTAGACCAGTTCTGATCTCTGCTTTACGTCAGCAGACTCTCAACCATCTTCTTCCTTTTAAACTGAGCAAACTTGAGCTGGAGTCACTGGGATACAAACATGGAATCTTACAATGACAATTTTTGTATCAATGACATTTTTGGCATTAAACAAGTAGTTCTGCGTATCTGATAAAAGTTCTTAACATTACTGCTACTATGACAGGTCAGCTTATATAAATGTTTCTGAGATGACAAGTGGATAAATAAGTATAAAGATTTCAGAAAAATTATACTAGAATAAAAGGACTATACCTTCATATAATTCACTATCTTAGCAAGGACTCCAAACTTGTAGCCAGAGCCTCCTGAAAGGGCTTTCAAGTTAAATGACCCATTGCTGTGGTCTGCAACAGAAGCAAAAGAACATGTTCTCAGAAACAGATTTTTAGTTTTGCACTCAACTCTGCTTCAGTTATGCATCCCTTTTCGGTACTACAACCATAAATATAAAGTATACATAGTTCAGAAGTCAAGACCTGTGCACTTTCAGATGTCTCTGTGAATGCAAATATTGTTTCTATGTAATTCCATAGATGCAGAAATGTTAAGATTTAAAGGGGAGATAATCAAAAACCAATACCAAAGGAGTACATTTTAATTTCTAGGCTTAATATCTCATGTTTGACTTTTTGTTGAAAGCAGCTTTTAAACAACTATACTTGTATTCACTGAATCTCATCTACAGGCAAGATCAAGGTTCCCACCCATGTGACTGAATATGCCCGGACATTGTGAGACAGGAGTAGAAATTTTAATTTAAAATCGCAAGAAATACAATACCAATTAAAATGTATCCAAGATTATACGGCAAGTGAGGTGAGATTCAGTTTCACATCCTGCTCTGAAAGTAGGTCCAGCTGAAATGCTACCAACAAACATAAGAGAAAAGTACTTTGCTGGATCAGGGACAGAGTGCTTAAGACACTGTATGATCAAACCCACAATGTGGTATGGACCTGCAGTCTGGTTTTTTTTTGCTACGCTTCCAAGACAATGAAAATATTTTTTTAATAAAGTTTAAATGTGTGAAAACATTGTTTTATACACATGCCCCAATAATTGTGTTATTAACTCAACATTAATTTCATAATTAAGCATAATTATCAATCCATTAACAAAAGCCACAAGTCAATTACCACAGAGTCCCATTGTTCATATTCACTGAGGACTTTCAGAATTAAAATGATCAATGGGGAAAGCCAACTTTCAACCCGTACCCAGGAGCGCTGGAACAATTTTTATAGTGTGTGTGGGGGAGGGTGCTAACGATTGAACCAAACTGTAAACCTTGTGCACAATGGAATCCACTTCAAGCCAGGGGATGTAGCAGCACTCCCAGCATCACTAGTTCTAGAGCCTATGCACTTCTCTATTCCAATGTGGCTTCAAATCTGAGCTTCTTCAACCTAAAATCAATTGCAGCAGCAAAGCCCATCAACTGTATCAGAATCAAATGCCATTGCTACTGGTTTCTATACAGAAAACAATCCCTCAACATGTCTCTTCAGACTGATATTTGTTACCTTCTGGCAAGCTAGAGCTAATATACTGTCTATACTTTTCAGATTTCCATTAACTTGGGGCACTCTGAAGCAAACTTCTAAACAATCTGAAAAAATGTTCCACCTTAGTTCATGAAGAATGAATATGAGCAATTTCCTGCCTATGTTGCAGCTGCTAAATGGCTGTTATGAAAAAAATTAATCACATAGATAATATGATTAATGTCTTGGCTATTGGAGTGGAGAGTACGCTTATACAATTTGTGGATGATACTGAGCTGAGAGAGATTGCTAGCACTTTGAAGGACGAGTTTAGAACTCAAAACTATTCTGATACATTGGAGAATTGGTCTGAATTCAACAAGATGACACTCGATAATGATTAGTGCAAAGCACACCAGACTTTCACTATAGCCTGGGGTTTGGGATCCATGCGCAGTTCTGCGGTAGTGCAGAGACCGCCGTTAACACGGGGGACGCATTGCCATGGATCTCGATTTAAATATTAAAAAAAACCAAACCAACAAACCCCGCCCCCCCCTGCAGCTGCTTTCAACTTCAAGACCTGAAATACGAGTTCCAGCAGAGGGACCCACTATGCCTGTTACCTAGCCACTAATGCCTGCTATTAGCTATTCACAGCTTAACAGACTGCCTGCTTAACCAAAAAGGAAAGAGAGAAAAAAAATGTTTTCTTTAAAATTCTGTGCCTTTGGTTCCAAAAAATTTCATCCCACCACTGCCAGCCATGTCAGGATTGCTTCCCCACTCTCAACTCTACGGTACACATGTGGGGACCCGCATGAAAAGACCCCCTCCCACCCCGCAACCTTATTTTACCAGATTACGTTAAAACTTCCCCGAAGACACAAGTTTCTCCTGTGTCTGGTACAGAACGCTGCCACCATCAATCATGACCCCAAGAACTAGGGGCAGAGCCACTTGAAGCCCCGTCTCTTTCCAAATATCCCCTCCCAAGCCTATACTTCCCTTCCTGGGAAAGGCTTGAGAAAAACCCCTCACCAATCCTGCTCGGTGCCTGATCCAAAAGCCTGAATCTTACACAATGGAAAACAAAGCAGTCAAATTTTTAAAAGAAAGATTTTAATTAAAGGGAAAAAAGAAAGAACAAATCCCTTATAAAAATCAATGGAAAAGCACTTACAATCACAAAACCCACACCACAGAGGAATTCCTCCCTCTGCTGAGTTTCAAAGTTACAGAGAAAACACAGGCATATCTTCCAAAAACCTGAGAAATCCACAAGTGAAAACAAACAAACAAATATAAGCTATAGCCTTACCTGGCTAATTTACTTACTGTTGCTGTTTAGAAAGATTATAGATAGATGGAGAGAAGATGATTACCTGATTCCCCTGAAAGCCCAGAGCGAATGAATGAAAAACCAAAGCACTTTCCCTCCCACCAGGTTTGAAAGTATCTTCGGTCCCCATTGGCTCTTTTGGTCAGGTGCCAACCAGGTTTCTTTTAGCTTCTTAACCTCTTACAGGTAAACAGGCATTCTAGGCTACTGTATGCTTATAACTGGGTTGTATGGGTGGAGGGAGGGGGCTGTTTGGGGAGGCGCAGCCTTCCCTACCCAGCCCTCCATACAGTTTTGCAACCCTGATGTGGCCCTTTGACCAAAAAGTTTGCCCACTCCTGCTCTAATACCATTTCTGAGTGTTTGGATTCCAGCTGAGAATTCTACTGTTGGTGGATATTTTCTTATAAGCCATAGCACACATTAACAATCTTCATAACACGTTTGCTAAAGTCAATCTGAACCCAGTTCTCAGCATTCACTCACTGAAAAGCAATATTTCAAGTTGGGTATCCAAAATATAAGGCATGCAAAATCAACAGCTGTTTTGAAAGTCTTGGTCAGGTTTTTTATTTTACCCCCACTTAAGGTACCACAACAGAGTACAACTAGCAGTGACATATTCTGTGGATTCTGTCCTACACACTATTGTATTCTAGGAAATTTATTTGAGACTTTTGCTAATTCACAGTAAGTAGGTAGCAGAAAGTGGGTTATCACATAAGTGGTAGACTCAGAGCAAATGTGTTATATGCACTGTGTTTAAATTTAGCATGCCCTTGCTTCTTTAAAGGGAACTGCAAATGAAGTTTCAAAACTCAGTCTGCTAATACACCCACACTATTCATCTTGGCCTTTCTGAAGAGGCAGGAAGGATTTTGGCATACTTCCAGTTATGTACTAATTTTATTTGCAAGTCACTTTATAAGAAGATTGTGAAACAAACTTTCAAAATGGTCAGATTAAAAAAAAATGTATTTACTTTTTTTTGTTTTTCATATATAACTTCCTTGACACATTTGCTAATTATTGTATAGACTTGCATTGAAATTAGGAGCTTTGCTAAGGTTTAGCAAAAGCCTAACAGCCTAAAAATGAATGCCATGTCAAAAATTCAGAAAGATTGTCATGTCATAACTCCAAGATTATGACTTCACTTCAGATTAAGCAGAAGGACATGGACCAAAAGAGGAAGCTGAAGTAACAGAAAATGTAACACACACAAGTAATCAAACAACTGTTTTATATATTATTTATTATATCACAGAGCTTACACAGTAGAAATCCAGGTACAACAGAATAGACCCTCTCCAGAAACTTCACTTGAGTACAGTGCAACCCCACAATACTGCGCCCTGCAATAGCATGAATCTGTTTATAACGTGGGGCACACGGGCTCCCGATGGCGGCACCGGTGCTGCTTTGATGCAGCGGAACCCTGCAATACCACGACCCCACATTTATCGCGATCAATATTTTTGGACCCCGATCAACACGGTATTGCGGGGTTCCACTGTAGATGGAAAGCAAACAAACGAAAGCAAGCTGCCTTTATTTTGTATCACAATTTTTTTTTTTAAATCCTCTCTATGAAGGAAATTTAACAAAGAAAAAAAATCTTCATGGTTACAGACCTAAGAGATTGGTACAACAAAATTAGAGAGCGCCTCTATCTCCACAACAGATAGCTTATGGTTAACAAAACACATTATGTAATGACTCTCTCCAAGAATGAAATCAAAGGCAGCAATGTTATTTCCTATTAACCTGTTTAATCTACTGGACTTGTGGCACATTTACAGTTTATTGCGAGTAAATATAATAGTGAATAGAAACAGAAATCTGCAGATATTAACATTTCAAATGCCATGCTCTGATTCATTGTCTTCCAGCTCAAAGCTAAAGTATGTCAAACAACCACCGAATCACTATATACCTGACGTTAATAAGCTCACATGGTAAAAGAATAAAATACAGCGTGAAGAGTGCAGGTTTATCATCCTACACAATACCATATAAAATTATGAATGATTTACTCTGGGGGTAGTGGGTTTGATGCAAATGAGCATAAAGGAAGTTGTCAGCAGCATTATGCTCTAACCAATAGTAGCAAAGCTCCATTTTAGCTGTGCCTGAGGCTGCACTAAAAAAAAAAAGAAAAAAAAAAAAAAGAAAAAAACCAGAACAGACCAGCGCTCTTTCAGCATCTTTTCAGACAAGAGGTAGGTCTGTACCATTTCTTAAAATTGTCTTACATTTATATTGATTACTGAAAGAAAATATATCTTTAGCTTAGAAAAGAACTCTATACAAAGCCTTTCTCCTCTAAAAGCCAGCATGAATTGTCTTTGTGTTAAGCAGGATTTTACGATGATACAATCCTTAATCTGTTATCAGACGAGCACTTTTACCATCTGTGTATTAATGGAAAATTGATGACTACTCCATCTTACAAGAAACCCAACACACGCAAACCAATGCGCAGTAAACAAAATGGATTTGATGTTTCCTAGCTAGTAGTTCATTTCTTGCAGCCTCATGTTCCATTTAGTTGATTCTGTTTTCAAATAGATGCTAATAAAAATATTTTATTTAAAAATAAAAGATAATTCTGTAAACAGAAAAACCAAAAATGCTAGAGGGTGTATTTTTCAAATATAAACAATAAAGCAATCACTAAATTGCCCGAATGAGACTGTGTGATGCTTAGCCAGGCTACAAATGTGTTCTAAAGAATTGGTTTGCTAGACTAACACGAAAATCACCCTTATCACTTAACACATTACTGGGGTAAATGTAAGAGTGCTAATCCACCTGCATGATGCAGACAGACAGGTTAGAATCCACGAGAGATTTCTAGATACCATTACCCCAAGATGTTTGTCCAGTTGTGTCTTATTTGAGACTTCTTCAGCACTGCATTGAAATGAGTCATTTTGCCAATGCTACTCTGAATACAATTCCAAGTAAGCTTATATTATCACAGCATCCAAAGAATGATTTTTAAATTAAAATCTATTATAGAAACTAGAACTAAATTAAATATTTAAACTGCTACTAGATTTCATTCACGCACAATACCTGTAACACATACTAATCAAATTGGCTCAGCGTAAATTTTTAATATTCCGACTGCAATTAGAATTAAAAGGCAATGGCGTCAAACCTGAGTTTCTCTGAATGTTTTCAAAGATGTGCCCTTTCTTACCTGATCAGTGCTGCAGTTATTTGTGATGGATTAGCAATGAAGTCTTTAGTCTTGCATTTCCTGATTACAACAGTGTTGGTAGATGACTCTGTCTTGGCTTTAGTAAAGCCTGGGGGATTATAGTCTCTAGCAGAGAGTCAACACCTCTAGAATATTACCAAAATCAGCCTACAGCTAAGTAACCAACCCCCTGTCCCAAATATGTTTATAAAGCAGAATTATCTGAAATTCTCTCCTCAATGGAGGAAGTTAATTTTCTTAGCCACCATTTAAGACAGGGGTGGGCAAACTACGTTCCACAGGCCGTACCTGGCCCTTTAGACGTTTTAATCCGGCCCTCAAGTTCATGCCAGGGACCAAGGTCAGGGCCTTGCTCTGCGCGGCTCCTGGAAGCAGCGGCACGTCCCCACCTCCGGCTCCTACATGTATAGGCAGCCAGGGGGCGCTGCTCGCTGCCTCCACCCCAAGCACTGCCTCTGCAGTTCCCATTGGCCAGCAAACAGGGCCAATGGGAACTCCTGGGGCAGCACCTGCATATGGGGCAGCACACAGAGCCACCTGGCCATGCCTCTGCATAGGAGCTAGGGGGGACATATCATTGCTTCTGGGAACTGTTAAGTACCGCCGAGACCCCCTCCCGTGCCCCAACCCCTTGCCTCAGTCCTGATCCCCCTTCTGCCCTCCGAACCCCTCGGTCCCACCCTCCAGCACCTCAGAACCTACAGGCCCAGCCAGAGCCCTCACGCCCTCAACCCCATACCCATGCCCAGGGCCCCCTCCCACACCCTGAACTCATTTCTGGCCCCACCCCAGATCCCGTACCCCCAGCTGGAGCCCTCACCCACTCCTGCACCCCAACCCCCGATTTCATGAGCATTCATGGCCTGCCATACAATTTCCATACCCTGATACGGCCCTCGGGCCAAAACGTCTGCCCACCCCTGATTTAAGAAGTGCTAAACACTATCTTCAAAACATCAACTGGCATATCATAACCAAATCACTCCCGATCAGATATCAGAAGGGTTAAAGTATTGTCTTACAATTCATGTTGTTAGAGTTTAAAAATTAATTATAGCTCAGACACTACCGAATCATGGGATGATCTTCAAATAATAGAGGCTGAGCTGTGCACAAAACACGGAGAATTGGGGAAAAGTAATAATGGACCTTCATTAATTGCAGTAATTTGGAAAAGCCACAGTAGACCTGTTTAAGAAACATTTGCTGGAACAATATAAACACTCAACTATTATGCTACGCCTGTGATTTTTTATATATATATTTTTTGATAAACAGATCATTTGGTGCATCTACAGGGCTGTAACCAAGGCAGGGCGAGTGGGACACAAAGCCGGGGAGATGAGGCCTGGAAAAATGGGGCAGAAAAATAAGGAAAAAAACAGTAGAGGGTAGAGCCCTGCAGCAAGCATGTATTGCCAGCCTTCCTTCTATGCTGTTGCTGGTGGCAGTGCTGCCTTCAGAGCTGGGACCTGGCCAGCAGCCATCACTCTCTGGCTGCCCAGCTCTGAAGACAGAGGCACCACCAGCAGCAGTGCAGAAGTAAGGGTGACAATACCATACCCGCTACTGGCTCTACCCTCTACTGTTCTCCCCCCACATTTTTCTGCCCCTCTCCACCCCCAGTTCTGCACTCAGGGCGGCTGCCTCGCTTACCCCCCACCCCAGTTACTGCCCGGAACTCTTCAAGATCGTTTAATATACTAAAGGGGGTAAAAAGTGTGTGTTGCAAACATCAAAAAGTATGCAAAATTGTGGACTGTGCAAAGTAAGCTTATTTAAAACAAAATTGCAGTGGAAGTCTAATATTGTGGAATATTGCAAATGAAGTAGGACCTTAAATTATAGCTAAATTTTAATCTCCCAATTGACAGACTACATGCTGTTTCCTTCATTCTCTCAAACTAAAAATATGGAAGTTTTTAAAATAACAGAGCCTTAAGCCCCTGGGCACCAATTAACCCAAAAATGTACATACCCGTGCGACTTTATTCCCCACCCAGGTTTCCTTTACAGAATACAACAAAACAGAACTATTAAAGGATATTAGAGAACGAGTCTGTACCACTTCCATACTTCAGAGTAGAGGGAGGTTCTGTCCCTCAACTGTCAAGCCACTCATTTCCCTCCTCTTCTGCTCTATTTCTACTAAAGGCACCAACTAGCTTGTGGAAGGACTAAGAGAATAGATATTTGCCTCATCACAGAGGCTACTGTGCTTCCTGGAATGACTCCATCAGCAAGAATGAAACTGACAAGTAGTGCTTTAATTTCACATTGATATTTGGAAACTATTACAGGCAGCTGAGTTACAATGATACAGTCTTCCTGTGCAGGACTGTCCATAGGAGAATTTCAACAATGAATGAGAAAAAGAGCAAAGGAAGGAAAGAAAAGGAGAGGGGATAAAATGAGGAGAGGAAACACAATATTCCCTCAATCCCAATTTAAAAGAACTCCTCATCAAAGTTCCAATACACTGAGTCTGATTCTGCAAGGTGCATCCCCCAACTTCAACGGGAGCTGGGGCAACTCATCACAATGCAAGATCGGCCTTTTAAGGATGCTATGAGAGGCATTCTGTGAATAGAGATCTTCAGCCTTCGTGGATGCTAATCTGGCATCATTTGCTAAAACTACTACTGAAATTTATTGTCCATGCTACCTACCCGCCGAAACAAAGGAAAGATGAAACAGCATTCTGAAGGCTTATTTTACTTAAATTTTCTTGAAGATTTCTTTGGAAAATTATTTTTATCTAAATAATGACTTATTTCAATTATAAAAAGACATAAGCAAATTCCAACATTAAAACCTTTATTCATGCTTGTATGTATTCCATTTTTTTATCTTTAGCTATGAGTTTAAAAAGGAATTCAATAAATTACCACAGCTCCCAAAACTAATTTTCCATGGATCCTGACAGGGAAACTCTGATGTAGGACCCTCAGGAATATCAAAATTTTATTTTGGTTTTTATTCAGCCAAACAGAAGCACACGAACAACATGATGAACAGTATGTAAGCAATAGCAATGAAATGTAATACAACTTACGCTAAGTTAACTGCATACTGGCTGTTTCCTGTTTTATATGAATAATGGTCCAATTTTATTATTGGTAAATTCATAGCCAAACTCTTTAAAATAGATAGCAATATGAAATTTGGGCTTTATCATTTTTCCTTTCAATTATCCAAATATTTTGATTTTCAGTTTTGTAAACAAAACAT
The DNA here is from genome assembly GCA_007922305.1 of Dermatemys mawii. Taxonomy (NCBI): domain Eukaryota; kingdom Metazoa; phylum Chordata; order Testudines; family Dermatemydidae; genus Dermatemys; species Dermatemys mawii. The sequence continues at coordinate 2,855,521 of ML677375.1, forward strand.
CAATGCTTTATTTACAATTAGTATTTTCTGGTCATGTAGCATTTTGATGAAGTTAAATAAAAGGTAGGCAGGTAGACTTCTTAATAGGCTATGCCTTTATTCACTGTTTTATCAACAAAACAAAAATCACTTTTATCTTAAGATTTTCTAAGTAATTTCAACTTTTAAGTGAACAAAGCTGCCTTGTGTCGAGTGTAATTATACTCATTATAAAACATACACTTTTTTCAATCAAACTGAGCATCTTTCCTTAATTAGCTATACAGCTCTGATTTTAATGTTACATCATATCCCTCCTGCATTAGTATAACATGCAAGAGATGTCTAGCCTTTCTTACGTGATCTTCAATCTTCCTGTACCAAATTTGTGCAGCGGAATTCACATATTAATTTACATACAAAATAGACATTAAGAAAACTTTAAGGCTGCACACTCATGCTCTTGAGAGTTATAAAATACCAGAATGAAGGTTGCCTGTGTAATTTTAATTTGGTGTCGTTGTGCATATTAGTTTAAAGAGAATTAAAGCCACTTTAATTTTGAATGAGGGTGTTCACTTGGGGGTTTAATGCAGTTTAACTAACCGACTTCAAATTCACACTTTTAGTTAATTCAGATTAATTTTCCTGGATGTGCCTATGCAGACAAGCCCTTAACTATGGAGTCACTTCCAGTTCTCTATACTATGCAAAAACTCCAATACTGTATTAAGACTGATGTTTAAAACGGTTTATAAGTCAGGAAGTTCAGAGTTAAAAGTAATAAATGCACATTCCTCCCTGCTCTAGAAGTGATTGATATAATTAACTTATACATGAGCAGAACCAGAACTTTTCAGCTCACTTTTACAAATATTTGTTGGACTGTAAGGATAGCATATCAAGCTAATAACTGAAGTTCTAAAACAGTTTTTTTGGTATTTAAAAATATATATTTCAATTCATCTTAAAGATATCCAAAGCACCCCTTAGCCTGCTCCTCTGCATGTGGGACTTAATTCATAGTACTCCAACAAGTACATTTGTCTTTCACATTCTAAAGTAAGGGATGAGAGCACAGTAAAAACAGTGCTTTAAACTCTTTCCTCCTCTCCCTGCCCCATTTCATCCTCTCTCTCAACTGAGCCCTCTCCCATTCTACCCTCAGAGGTGCTGGAAGAGATCCCCCCCACCTCGCTTTAAGAAAACACCAAGTCTCAAGGGGCTCCTTTTCCCATTTTAATCAGTCAGCAGCAGTCCCTCAAGACAATGTTGCTCTAGGCTCAGTTCCAGAAATTCACATATCTAAATCATGCTGCCTCCCTAAACCAACTAAAGCAGTTAGACCAGGGGTGGGCAAACTTTTTGGCCCGAGGTCCACATCGAGGTTGCAGAATTGTATGGAGGGCCAGGTAGGGTAGGGAAGCCTGACCCCACCCCCTGTACGACTCCCTCCCACTTCCCGTCCCCCTCAGAACCTTCAACCCATCCAACCTCCCCTGCTCCTTGGCCCCTGACCACCCTCTCCGAGACCCCCCCGCCCCTAACCATCCCAGGGACCACATCCCCATCTAAGCCCCCCGCTCCTTGTCCCCTGATTGTCCCCTCCTGAGACCCCTCCAACCCTAACTGCACCCCACCCCCTATCCCACCTCCTCTGCTCCCTGTCCACTGACTGCCCTGCCCCCTATCAAACCCCAGGGACTCCCTGCCCTTTATCCAAGGCCCCGGTTCGGCCCCCCCTTACCACGCCACTCAGGCCCGCCGGAGCTAGACACACAGCCCATCAGGAGCTCGCAGCCCTGCCCCCTTACCAAGTCGCTCAGAGTGGCAGGAGCCATCCACATGCTGCAGCGTTGCCCAGGAGCAGCGGACCAGGGCACTGTCGGCGCGCCATGTTGAGGCTGCACGGGACAGGGGACAGCAGGGGAGGGGACGGGGGAGCCTCCCGAGCCAGGCAGGACGGGCCTGCAGGCCTGCAGTTTGCCCACCCCTGAGTTAGATCAATGCGAAGCACTGGCAGAGCCAGATTTTGCAGCTGGGGGAGAGGGAGGTGATGGGCTGGAGAGGGAGCCTGCTATGCACCCACCTGGTGGGAGCAGCTACAGTCCTGCAGTGCCAGGCCCGGCTCCACGCTCCGGGTGTTGCAACCTAACACACAGGGTCCCAGTGCCACCAAGCTCCTGGGTGCTGAATGCTATGAGAATTTGGCCCTTAATGTGTTAGGAAGCTTGCATGTTAACCGAAAGAGCAATAATTGCACTTACTGATGTGGTAGGAAATTGTGTTATAAACCAGGAGAGCAGCTGAATGTTCAACCTTGTTCTTAGAAACTCATTCTCCAAGACAGTTATAATTTTGAAATGTACTGTAATTCCACTTAACCAAATTCAAAGGATCCACACAGCCTAGTTATCCCAAATGACACTGTCTCCCCCACGTAGCCCTGTATCGGTTACACACCAACTGATTAACTAACGTTAAGGCTGCAGGAACTGTGATGTAGAATGATTTCCAAATAGGATGAGGAAGGAATAGGGAGGAAGGAAGGAAAGAAAGATGGGAGACATGCTGCTTGAATGCTTCCCAACACTGACAGCCCTGGGCTCTGCAGACACCAATACAAATATCAAAAGGAAGGGCCAGCTCCCTCCCCTAACACTGACAGTGCTGGGAAGCACTAAAGCAGCACTAACAGCACTCCTGTCTCCTGCAACTACTGCCCCATCCCTCTTTCTCTCTCTTCCACCCTCCTTTCCTCATCCTACCCAGAAATCCTGCAGCTTAACAGAGCACTTCCATTTATCCAAACACACAGTTGCCCAAAGGAATCAGATGGCATCTAGACCATTCTGATAAATGGAATTGTACTGTACTTAAAACCACAAATTCTCTCTCTCAGAGCTGTAATAATAATAATAAAAAGAACGTAGAAGAATGCCAAATGTTAATCATTCCAGCCATTAGGATGTACACATCCCCTGTCATTACGATGCACATGGGTCCCTTGCTAGAAACATCATATGCTCTGGGCGGGTTTTCAAACCATTAAAAAACTAGAACATTTAAGAAGAACAAATAGAACATCTTTCTAAAATCATCCCATGCAGATGGAAATAGTCTCTGTAAGACTGCTTCTTTGCGTTATCTTTGGAGTAAGTGAGAGATGCTCCTTAACTTTATTGATACATGCTGCAGTGTATTAGTCTTGCAATAAACTATATTTCAAAAAAAGTCATCACACAGTCAAGCTGGGCATTTTAATCCAATATATTTTTGACTTAAAGCAAAATAAAGAACCAGATTAATGCAGCTTCACTTCAAAGAGTATGTCCACGTCCAAAGCTCCCCAGTTCAAAAAATATTCATTGCTTGCCCCAGGAAATTAGCTGACAATCTGAAAGTGAACTCTTCCAACTAGGGAAAATAATTCAAGTTCCAACTTAGTTGGTAAAAGAAAAAACTGACATTTTAGAAACTAAAAACATCACCTTTGTCTGTTTGTTTTAGCTTTTAGATCAGCTGCAGCAAGCACAATAAGAGGACCCTCCAAGCATGGCAACCTTCAACACCAGTCACTGGAACGAGACTACATCCCTTTACCAGTACCTTGGTTTTCAAGTGCAAAAGATTTACCCTTTCCATGATAACTGGAACACTGCCTGCTTTATTATTCTGGTTATATTTATCTTTACTGTAGTTTCACTGGTGGCGTTGGCTTTCCTTTACGAGTTGCTTGACTGTTGCTGCTGTGTGAAAAATAAAACGATGAAAGACCTAGCGAATGAATCCAACCCGGTTAAAACCATGATGGACAGCTTTAGAAAGAGAGACACAGAAGTGGTGTAGTAACGATTGATCACTAGAACTCACAGAAGAACCAACAAACAAAATAAAGCCTCTTGCATCTTATGAGCAAGTCATGTGTGTTTTGGGCCTTAAAAAATCATTATTAGCAACAATTATTTCACTTCTGAATGAGAACTTGAATGGCTAGCAAAATCTTTATATGGCTCATCTGTTAGAATGTTTTGTGGGAAGAAAGATTTTTGTTTTTAAATTAACTTTTGTCATCTATATTTAATTACTAGAGTAAATATTTGTTCATCTAAACAATTCACAATGTTGCTTAATTGGAGAAATACAGATCAATCTGATTGTCACCCTCACCTCTGCCATCTCACGTCTCCTCCTTGGTCTATAGGCTTCTCTCATATATTTGCCTGCCATGCAGTCCCATGCAATACACTGTAATGTGAAAGGATACTTCTGTCCATGTGTGTTCAAAATCAGCAGATAGGTTGGAGTCCAGAAACTCCTTACCTTTCAGCACCTCTCCTTTTGGGGGAAGTCTGTACAAAATTTACCCAAACAATAGCAGTCTTCTTAAAAACAAGTTAATAAAGAAAAAATGTTAAAAAAAAAAGTTTTAATTACACATTGCATCTGAATATTTTGCAAATCCCAGTGAGGTAAGCTTTCTTATTACATGAAAAAAGAAAAATGTTCATCCCCAGAAAACAATGAAAAAAAAAAGAAAAATGTTTATCCCTTTCTGACCACTTCTTGGAAGCACCTGACAGGTTCTCCCGCAGTTCAGAGAAGTCCAACCCTCTATATCACCCAGACTTCTTATCAATTCCTCGGTGTTAGAGTTTGCTATCACATCAGAGTGAGATCACCTCAATATTTCCACAAAGAAGTGTTTAATCAAGAGTACTGTCTGGAGGCAAGTGTGTCTCTTTTCACCTCACATACAAGAACATATCACCTAAGAGATTCCCTCTCACGTCTTCCTGTCTCCAAGTCCATAATTTCGCAGATCATTCCTCCCTTCCACACTCCTCAACAGTTAAGGGGATTGCCTTTTGAATTATAGATCCACTGTTCTTGGCTATAGGTGTTAGAACACACCTTCATGCTGGATGTATTGAGTTTGGGGGGGATTTGATAGCTGCTGGGGGGATTTGATAGCTGCTTTCAACTACCTGAAAGGGGGTTCCAAAGAGGATGGATCTAGACTGTTCTCAGTGGTGGCAAATGACAGAACAAGAAGTAATGGTCTCAAGTTGCCATGGGGAGGTTTAGGTTGGATATTAGGAAAAATTTTTTCCACTAGGAGGCTGGTGAAGCACTGGAATGGGTTACCTAGGGAGGTGGTGGAATCTCCTTCCTTAGAGGTTTTTAAGGTCAGGCTTGACAAAACTCTGGCTGGGATGATTTAGTTGCGGTTGGTCTTGCTTTGAGCAGGGGGTTGGACTAGATACCTCCTGAGGTCCCTTCCAACCCTGATATTCTATGATTCTATGAGTTTCTATATTAGGGCAAGCTTACATTATAAATTTACGTTGACTTAAGTTACGTTGACATACAGCCACCACAGTAATTAAATCTCTTTTGCCTGTCCACACTACCTTCCTTGTGCCGGCAGTGTGCATCCTCACCAGAAGCACTCACACCGATTTAACTATCTGTGTAGGGCATTGCAGGATGGCTTTTGAAAGTCAGGAACAGTTAATATAAGCAACACAGTGTCTACACTGACACTGACTTAACTACATTGACCTAAGCACTATGCCTCTCTCATAGGTGGAATTATTAAGTCAGTGTAGTGGGCAAGTTACAGCTGTGGGAGCTTTATTTTAGTATAGACACTTACACAGTTAGGTCGACGTAAGCTACCATGGATCAACCTAACTCTGTAGTATAGATCAGGCCCCAGCTGCCCAGAATTAGCATGACTTTGGCTATTTTAGACTCTCTTATCAATCTTTCCTTGCCATGAAATACATATTATTGACAGATCAAAGGCCTAGCTTGGGTAAAAGTGATCATGAAATGACAGAGTGTGATTCTAAGGAATGGTAGGAGGGAAAACAGCACAATAAAGAAAATGGTTTTCAAGGGGGCAGACTGTAGCAAACTCAGGGAGTTGGTAAGATCCCATGGGAGGCAACTGTAAGGGGAAAAACAGTTCAAGAGAGTTGGCAGTATTTCAGAGACATTATTAAAGCCACAAGAGCAAACTATCCCATGGTGTAAGAAAGATGGAACGCCTGGCAAGAGACCACACTAACTTAACCTGGAGAACTTCAATGATCTGAAACTCAAAAAAGAGCCCTATGAAAAGTGGAAACTAAGTCAAATTACAAAGGATGAATATAAGCAATATAACACAGGTATGTAGAGACAAAATTAGAAAGACCAAGGCACAAAACAAGATTAGACGAGCTAGAGACATAAAAGGTAACAAGAAAACATTATACCAATAAATTAGAAGTAAGAGGAAGACCAAGCATGGGTTAGGCCTGTAACTCCATGAAGGGATTGGGGTAGGGAGTGTAGGTGAGGTGGAGGGAAGTGGAGCAGCCTCCCTCTGAGCTATAGAGCAAGAGACCACTACACTCCCCTTGGTGGGCAGACCTAAAACCTCCCCACTCCCTGCACCAGAAGTCTCAGGATGGGACAGAAAATATAAAAGCAGAGCGCCGGAGCTCAGTTGGGGCTGGACCATGGGAAGAAGCAGATGACATCTCTTTGAAGGAGCAGAGATCTTTGAAGGATCCCGCGCTAGCCCCCAAGTGGAGCCAGGTCCTGCAGTTGGAGGAGATGAGGCAAAGGCCTTAGGCAACCTATCAAGCTGACTGCAAAATACAGCAACACAGATCACCAAGAACACATCACTTCTATTCACTGCTCTCTGCTGGCTCGTCACTGAACATGAAAGTCAGTTTAAAGATATCTGGCTTGCCTTGCAAAGCTCTGCATGGAACTGGTTTTAGCTACTGAGACACCATCTCTCTCTTTTGGATTCCAGTGAAACTATTGGCCAATACAGAGCAACTAGTGACCACAGGTTACAGAACCGTCCCAGGTTGATAGCTCAAAACAAGAATGACCTCTTACCACACGGCACACAAAGCAAAATATAAAACCCAGTTCTTTCTCCAAGCTTACACCTCTTTATTTAAAAAACAAACAAACTTAGCTGTCCATTGACAAGGAAAGGAGACACACATCACTTTGTTGTTAACTTTACTCTTGGGAGACATTCAAGGCTTGTCTATATCATGGGGACTATAGCATGACTATAGCATGAGTCTATGCAGTTGTAACACCTGGTGTAAATGCACAATACACTGACAGAAGCAGTTTTCCCATTACTGTAGTAACTCTGCCTCCCTGAGTGATAGAGCTAGGTCAACACAAGCATTCTTCCATTGACATACCTGCATCTACACTGAGGGTTTATATCAGTGTAGCTGCGGTGCTCAGGAGAGCAGTAGCTCTGTCAATCTCAGTTTTAAGTGTAGATCAGACCTGAGATGGTACAGTGACAGGCACCAACAGAGAAGCCTAGATAAGAGGAAAGACGGGGTGGAAAGCTGGAAACGCTGAAAAGCATAGAGTAGAAAGAGCTGGAGTGACGCACAACCATAGCACACCAGAAGCTTCTTTCATGAAGCAGTGTCGAGCATAAACTGGCCGCAAAGTTCAGAGGCCAGTGTGACGGAATGGGTTTTTTTTCCCCCCTTGGGTTTCCTATGGGATGCATGCAGAGGAAGTGGGACTCAGTTTCCCTGGGTTTTACTGATTTAACAAGGCGATGGGAGAGGGAGTTTGTTGTTCCAGAGGACCGTTGAGGGAACCTGGGACCCCAGCCAATGCCCTGGAGAAGGAAGATCACAACGGCTAGCGACCTCGTGACCCGGAGGCCCAGCTCAGGAGTCGCAGGCAGTTCTAGCCAGTGGGAGAACAATGGGCTGCGAAGAGAGGACCCCGGAGACCCGACCAACCAGTTCCAGCTAGAGCCCCAGACGACCCTGTTTTACGATCCTGTTTACCTGGAGAAGAGACAATGGACAGAGGCAGGGCTTGGGGAAGTGAGATCAGCTACCCAGCTGGGAAGCATGGGAGCTCTGGCTTGAGATTGGGAGCAGAGCCCACCCGGCTGCAAGGGGACTTGGATGTGCTGTGCTGAGGAAGGCCAGGCCTGAGGGTCCCAAGAGTTCCTATGCTTGTTCAACGCTCAATAAACCCTCCTGTTTTCCGCTGGCTGAGAGTCACTCCGGTCTAGAGAACAGGGTTGCATCGTCCCCTTCGGGGGTGAAAGCCGAGGGTACACCGTGAGGGGGCCCACAGCAGAGGCAGGCGTGCTAAGGTTCAGAGAGGTGTGGATCCAGGAGGTGGAGGGGCTAACCCCAGAAGAGAGTGGACCCCCGAGAAGGGCTGTCTCACTGGAAGGGCACCCCCCACGGACCACACAGGGACAAGAGAGGGCACGACCTATGAATCCGTGACAGCCAGCATTTACATCATCCAGAGCATGGCACGTCACTTACAGCACAGGGCCTGACTCACACTCTACCTCCATCCTCCAGAATCAAAATTCTTTAAGAGATGTAGAAGTTCCTGCACTCTTATGCTCAGGAGCTAAGACCCAAGCATGAGGATCCTAGGGGATGGGATCTTTGGAGAATGGCTCTAGCCACATAGGAAGTTTACTGAAAGACAGACCTAACAGGGTATGTGGACAGATGGAAGAAAACAATCAGAGATACTTTCACCAACCTGTGCTTTGTTTTGAGCTTGATGATCCACCCTGATCTAATTTTGCTTTTTTCTTTTTGGAAGATGTTGAATCAGAAGAGGGTGCCGTTCGCTTTTCTACAGCAGGAGTGGAGAGTGCTCGTTTTTTGAATAGCTCTCGTTCTCTTAGCAGGCTTGGATCCATAATTCTGTCACAAGAAAATGGAAGAGCAAAAATAAAAATCCAAAAGGTCAATGAAGTATCTAAAGCGTACAGAATTTAATATTTTATTACAAATTCCCTTATTTATGGAATTTACAAATGTCTGTTTTTGAAAGATAATATACAGGAAAAAGGATAATTTTAAAATGCAATTTCAAATGTGCCAAGATGTTATTCTCCAAAACAAGAATTTGAAAAGCTAACACATTAGTGCATGATTTTCTTAGGTCATTTTTAGTAATTGTGTCTATAAATATGCAGAAAGCAAAACAAAAACAGATCACATCGATTAGTTTGACCTTGATTTTTAGGTTTTGCAAAAAACAAAAGTTTTTCTAAATACAATATTAATAGAAACATTTTTGTGATCTTTTTAATGTAAACAAAACAAATTTTATTTAGGATTGTTTACAATTCATATATATTGTAGTATTATGTCACTGCAGGAGAAAAAACAAGACTGACTACAAACAGAAGTGAAAGTGACAAGTCTATTTTCACTATTCAGACTCAAGGAAATCCATATAATAATCATATGTGGTGAAAAGTAAATCAGATATTTTCACAATCCTACTGTTTTAATAATCTCAACCATAACAAAAGATGCTTAGATAAGGATACTTGTCTCTCCTGAGTTACCTCTGAGGCTAATTTTCCACTATAAATCTTCCCCTTAATTTAGCACTACCGTCTCCTACTAACTTCGGGAAAACTGGGGTTCCTAAGTTCTATCACAAAACAAATAATTAACAACTAAACTAATTCACTGTAAACTGCATCTCTTATTGCTAATCCTACAGGACTTCTGCCAGGAGGATATTTCAATCTTTTTGTTTCATTCTGGAATACCTGAGAAAAATCACCTGGGAGGAAGAATTTAATCAGAAAACTCTGAATGATAATTGGGAACTGTTTACAAACACCTTACTAGATGCCCCAAAAGCCAGAATTCCACAATTAAAGAAGGTGGCCATATTTGTTAAAAAAAAATGTGAGGTTTGGATGGGAGATAAGATAGCTATACCAAATAAAACAATAAAATAAAACAATAAAACAATATAAATCAGAAGTTAGGAAATGCAGAAAATTGACAAGGGAAGCAGAGGAACACAAGGAAAAACCTCTGGCCAGTTGAGATAAGGACAAGGAGTTTTTTGGGTTTTTTAAATATTAGGAACAAAAGATTCTTAACTATGCTACTGGTCTCTTACTAGAGGAGCATAACATAAGAACAGCCGTACTAGGTCAGACCAACGGTCCACCAAACCTGGTATCCTGTTTTCTGATAGTCACCAAATCCAAGTGCTTCAGAGGAAATGAACAGAACAAGGCAATATTGAGTGATCCATCCCTGTCATCCACTCCTAGTTTCATGCAGTCACAGCCTACGGACACTCTGAGCATGGTGTTAGAACCCTGATCATCTTGGCTAATAGCTTTTGATGGACCTATCCTTCACGATTCCAAAAAGACTTATCTAATTCTTTTTGGAATTATATTTTTGGCCTTCACATCATCTCCTGGCACTGAGTTCCATGGGTGGACTGTGCGCTGTGTGAAGTAGTATTTACATATGCTTGTTTTAAACCTAATTTCATTCAGTGATCCCTGATTTTTGTGCTATGGGAAAGAGTAAATAACACTTCCTTATTCACTTTCTCCACACTGTTCAAGATTTTACAGACCTCTGAGATATCCCCCACACTCCTTAGTCATCTCTTTTCCAAGCTGAAAAGTCGCAGTCTTGTTAATCTCTCCTCATATGGAAGCTGTTCCATACCCTTAATCATTTTGGCAACCCTTCTTTGTAACTTTTCCAATTCTGAGATTTGGCAACCAGAACTGCATGCAACCAACATTCAGGGTGTGGGTGTACCATGGATTATAGAGTGGCATTATATACACTGTGTGATTATCTCTCTCGTTCCTAATGATTCCTAACATTCTATTAGCTTTTTTGACAGCTGTTGCCACTGCGCAGATGTCTTCCGACAACTATTCACAATAACTTCAAGATCTCTTAAGTGGTAATAGCTAATTTAGATCCCTCCTTTTATGTGTATAGCTGGGATTATGTTTTAAAATATGCATAACTTTGCATTTTTCAACACTGAATTTCATCTGTCACTTTGTTACCCAGTCACCCAGTTTTCTGAGTTCCCTTTGTAACTCTTGTCAATCTGATTTGGACTTAACAGTCCTGAGTAATTTAATACTGTATGCACATTTTGCCTCCTTACTATTTACCCTTTCTTCCAGATAATTTACGCATATGTTGACCAACTTTGCTCTCTGTACAGATCCCAGAGGCACATCACTATTTACCTCTCTCCACTGTGAAAACTGACAATTTATTTCTACCCTTTGTTTCCTGTCTTTTAACCAGTTACTGATCCATGACAGGACCTTCCGTCTTTTCCCATTACTTCTTACTTTGATTAATAGCCTTTGGTGAGGGTCCTTGGCAAAGGCTCTCTGAAATTCCAAGTATATTATATTCATTGGATCCCCCTTGTTTGTTGACCTCCTCAAAAAATTCCAATAGATTTGCAAATCTTGATTTCCCTTTACAAAAGACACATTGAATCTTCTCCATCATGTTTGTCTATATTTTTGATAATAATGTTCTTTACTATAGTTTCAACCAAATTGCCAGGTACTGAAATTAGTTTTACTGGCCCGTAATCATAGGTGTTGGAACAAGGGGTGTTGCTGCGGTTTCTATTATACACAGGGTTTCCAGTTTGGTTCAATGGCCCTCCGCATCCCCACTACAAGCACTACATTGCTCTGCTGGGAGAGCAATACAGTGGTGCACAGACAATCCAGGAAGTTTTTGGACAGAGTAGGGGACAATTTCTTAGTGCAAGCGCTGGCGGAACCAACTAGGGGCAGAGCTTTTCTTGACCTGCTGCTCACAAACCATGAAGAATTAGTAGGGGAAGCAAAAGTGGATGGGAACCTGGGAGGCAGTGACCACGAGATAGTCGAGTTCAGGATTCTGAGAAAGGAAAGAAAGGAGAGCAGCAGAATACGGACCCTGGACTTCAGAAAAACAGACTCCCTCAGGGAACTGACGGGCAGGATCCCCTGGGAGAATAATATGAAGGGGAAAGGAGTCCAGGAGAGCTGGCTGTATTTTAAAGAATCCTTATTGAGGTTGCAGGAACAAACCATCCCAATGTGTAGAAAGAATAGTAAATATGGCAGGTGACCAGCTTGGCTTAACAGTGAAATCCTTGCTGATCTTAAATGCAAAAAAGAAGCTTACAAGAAGTGGAAGATTGGACAAATGCCTGGGGAGGAGTATAAAAATATTGCTCAGGCATGCAGGAGTGAAATCAGGAAGGCTAAATCGCACTTGGAGTTGCAGCTAGCAAGGGATGTTAAATGTAACAAGAAGGGTTTCTTCAGGTATGTTAGCAACAAGAAGAAAGTCAAGGAAAGCGTAGGCCTCTAACTGAATGAGGGAGGCAACCTAGTGATAGATGATGTGGAAAAAGCAAGTGTACTCAATGCTGTTTTTGCCTCTGTCTTCACGAACAAGGTCACCTCCCAGACTACTGTACTGGGCAGCACAGCATGCGGAGGAGGTGACCAGGTCTCTGTGGAGAAAGAAGTGGTTCAGGACTATTTAGCAAAGCTGGACGAGCACAAGTCCATAGGGCCGGATGCGCTGCATCCGAGGGTGCTAAAGGAGTTGGTGGAGGTGATTGCAGAGCCATTGGCCATTATCTTTGAAAACTCATGGTGATCGGGGGAGGTCCCGGATGACTGGAAAAAGGCTAATGTAGTGCCCATCTTTAAAAAAGGGAAGGAGGAGGATCTGGGGAACTACAGGCCAGTCAGCCTCACCTCAATCCCTGGAAAAATCATGGAGCAGGTCCTCAAGGAATCAATTCTGAAGCACTTAGAGGAGGGGAAGGTGATCAGGAACAGTCAGCATGGATTCACCAAGGGCAAATCATGCCTCACTAACCTAATAGCCTTCTATAGCCTAATATATATAGCTAATATATAGCTATATATCTATAATATATATATTATATAGCTAATATATAGCCTAATAGCCTTCTATGATGAGATAACTGGCTTTGTGGATGAGGGGAAAGCAGTGGATGTCCTATTCCTTGACTTTAGCAAAGCTTTTGATACGGTCTCCCACAGTATTCTAGCTAGCAAATTAAAGAAGTATGGGCTGGATGTATGGACCATAAGATGGATAGAAAGCTGGCTGGATCGTCGGGCTCAATGGGTCATGATCAATGACTCCATGTCTAGCTGGCAGCCGGTATCAAGCGGAGTGCCCCAAGGGTCTGGAGCACTGTGTCCAGTTTTGGGCCCCACACTACAAGAAGGATGTGGAAAAATTAGAAAGAGTCCAGAGAAGGGCAACAAAAATGATTAGGAAGCTGGAGCTCATGACTTATGAGGAGAGGCTGAGAGAATTGGGATTGTTCAGTCTACAGAAGAGAAGAATGAGGGGGGATTTGATAGCTGCTTTCAACTACCTGAAGGGGGGTTCTAAAGAGGATGGATCTAGACTGTTCTCAGTGCTACCAGATGACAGAACAAGGAGTAATGGTCTCAAGTTGCAGTGGGGAAGGTTTAGGTTGGATATTAGGAAAAACTTTTTCACTAGGAGGGTGGTGAAGCATTGGAATGCGTTACCTAGGGAGGTGGTGGAATCTCCTTCCTTAGAGGTTTTTAAGGTCAGGCTTGACAAAGCCCTGGCTGGGATGATTTAGTTGGGGATTGGTCCTGCTTTGAGCAGGGGGTTGGACTAGATGATCTCCTGAGATCCCTTCCAACCCTGATATTCTATGATTTTATGATTCTTTTTGAGGCCTCCCCCTGCATCCCAACATGCAATAAAAACTCCAGTGCCACAACTACTGCTTTTCTGCATACAAAAGCCAGTGCCAGTGTTAGGGGATAGCAAGCAGGGCAGTTGCCTGAGACCTCACGCCATGGGGCCCCCAACAAAGCTACATTAACAGGCTTCAGCCCCAGGCGGCAAGGCTTGGGGTCCCAAGCTTCAGCCCCAGGCAGTGGGGCTTTGGCTTTCTGCCCTGGGCCCCAGCAAGTCTAATTCTGGCCCTGCTTGGCATACTCCCTGAAACCTGCTCATAGTCCCCTAGGGTGCCCCGGATCCATTACAGGACCTTTACAACAGGGAAAGGATATTTCGCAACTACCTTAGCAACTTACTTTTATAAGCTGCTTGGACTGCTTGTGAACGTATGGACTGTGTGGTGTGTGCGGATATGTGCCTCCCCTCCTCTGCCCAACTAGCTCTGTGTGTCCATAGGAGGGTGGGGGTTCCCTGGCCTTCTTGAAACATATAGATAGAAAATGTTATTAGATACCCCAGTTGCAGTCTAAATCACCAAGATCCCACAGGGCTCATGTCGTCAGTGAGATGCAATATCATCACACAAGTGCTCTGACCTTACGCTAGAGATTACATAGGATGGACAGGGATAAAAACACTGAATACAGGTTGGGGCACCCTTCACTCTGTACTTCAAACTTTCCAGTGCTCATGGATATTTACAATGGACACCATCAGTTTAATCACTTGTCTGAACTTTTTTTATTTTCTTTCTACTATTGTAACAAAAAGAGAAGATGATTTGTCTTCACTTTATTTTTGTGAGTTTGTTTACTAAGCATCTAATCCATCTGTCAGGTCTGCCTGGAGCACCTGGGGGTCTCTCATGTAGGACAAGGAACAAGAAATATGTTAAAAATCCAAGCCATTATTATACTAAGGCGGCCATGGACTGCGTGAGGGCCTTGGGTAGGAACCACACACGACTGTCCACTGAGGTGATGTTTGAGTCACAGGTGCTGGAATTAAGAATGTGGGGTGTGCTGCAGCACCCCCTGGCTTGAAGTGGTTTCCATTAGAGACAAGGTTTACAGGTTAGTTCAATGGCTCTCAGCACTCCCATTATAAAAATTACTCCAATAGCCCTGGTCTGAGTGACACTTGTCAATAAGCAGCAAACCCACGAGCCCTGTTGTCTTTTGCACTTAGAGCAGTAGAGATATGTCTATCTACAGCAACAGGTTCACGTAGAGCTTTTCTGTGGGCCCCATCCACTCCTTTGCAACTACACGGGGACCAACAGCAGGACCTATGCAGTGATGTCTGTGACTGGGCGGGCGGGGGGTGGGGGGGGGAAGAGGAAGGTCCCCTTGGGCCAACAGCTGTAGGGAGAGGAGGGGAAAGAAGGGGTCCCCTCGGGAACATACAGCTGTAGGAAGGGAGGAGGTCTTTGCTGGCCCACTCACCCCTGAGTAAGAGAGTGGGGGGAAGGAGAGATCCGCTGTGGCCCATGCAGCTGTGTGCGGGGAGGATGAGAAGGCAGGGTCCCGGGTGGCCGTGCAGCTCTGTGGGGAGGAAGGAGAACCCCCCCGAACCCATGGAGTTGGGGAGGAGGAAGAGCGAATCCTACCTATCCATGGGGGGAGAGAAGAAATCCAACCCCACCCAGGCAACTTAGAGACGCGGGGGATCCCACCTGGCCAGCGCAGCTCTGCGGGAGGAAGGAGACAGGGCCCCTCAACCCAGGCACCTAGGGGGAGGACAGGAAGGACCCCCCCCACGAGCTCGGCGGGGAACAGGCAGGCCTCCCTCCAGCCCAGGCAACTCGTGGGGGAAGGGGACAGACAGCCGAGGCCCAGGTAGCTCGGGGGGGGGGGGGGGAGGGCAGGCAGCCGCCCCCCCCCCCCCCCCCCCCCCGCCCCAGGTGG
>ML677375.1:2871113-2964985 GCA_007922305.1 Dermatemys mawii
GGTCCCGGTAGCTCGGGGGGAGGGGGACAGCAGACAGGGTCCCCCCCCGCGGTCCCGGTAGCTCGGGGGGAGGGGGACAGCAGACAGGGTCCCCCCCGGTCCCGGTAGCTCGGGGGGAGGGGGTGTTCTCGCGTTCCCTGGCTGCCCCGCTCCAACCGCCCCGCTCGCGCACGAGAACTCACCCGCGAGCGAGGCCGCCCCAACGCGCGGGGCGGGAGGGGGGGCACCGGGGCGCAGGAAGGGACGCAGCAGGCTCCGCTCACCGCCGCTCTCCTATTGGCCCAGCGGCGCCCGCCGCCCCTCCCGTCATGCCCCGCGCGGCGGCCGGCGACTCGGCGCCGCGCGCTGACGTCACGGTCAGCCCCTCGGCCGCCGGCTGGGCGAGGCTCGGTTACCACGGCAACGCGGCCCGGCCCCTGCTCGCGGCTGGGGCGCGTAGGACCCGGGCCCGGGGGCCCAAGTGGGTGCGCAGGGGCGGGCCCCGAACTCCCACCCCGCCCCCGCTGGCTCCCTGGGCAGCCGGGCGGTGGGGGTGGGGCGCTGTCCAGGGTCCTGCGCTCGGTGTCCCCCCTTTGGTTCGCCCGGTGGCGGCAGGGCGGGGGAGGGGCCCTGAGCTGGGGGCAGGCTGGTGGCTCCCAGCGTTCCCCGTACGGGCCGGCCGGGGGCACAGAGGGGTTCTGGGCTTTGCGCTCATTCACCTCCCCCCGCCCCCCGATCCCGTGTAAATGCCTCAGGAACGGTACCAGCCTCGGTATCGCTCCCGGGGGGGGGGGGGGGGGCGGAACACGCGCCAGCCTCCCCCTCCCCCTCCCCCGGGGCCGATTGCTTTGCTTCCCCACGGAAAGCAACAGGGAAGCCGCCGCAGTGGCCGTGCACCTCCCCCAGCAGGGCAGGGCATCGTTTCCGGTGCCCGGAGCAGCCAGCAGCAGTAAATCGCTGCGGGGAGCGGGGACGGTCATGGGTAGAGATGGAAGGGCAGGGGAGGCATTGCCCCCCCCCCCCAAGAGACATAAGGAGTCACATGCCCCCCCCCATTCCAGTGAGCACAGAGCTGCAGCGGTGGTGGAGGGTGAGAGGATGCCATTCTGGCTCACTGACTGCAGCAGCTGGATGCCACCCCCTGGGCCCCAGTGCTGTTTGTCCTCACCGCCTACGTGTGCTGGGTCCCCGGCCTGTTCTCTGTACAGTGGTGAATGCCTGCGGTGGGCAGAAGGAAGTGGGGTTGGGGAAGAGGCAATGGGGAAGGAAGGAAGGGAGGGAGGGAGGGAGGGAGGACAGAGGAGGGGGATGGGGGAGTGAGAGCCCAACATGTAGCATTGCCACTGTGGCAGCAGCTAGGGGTCAGCCATTAAGCAGGCCCATTGCACCCCCATCCCACTGAGCCCCAACAGGCTGCACCTGGACCCTCACCCAACCCCCACTCCCACAGCACTTTGACCCCCCCCCTTCTGTTGCGCCCCTTCCCCCCCCCCCCCCGGCCCCCCCCCCCCCCCCCCCACAGAGGCCCAGCCACCTTCACTCGGGCCCTCTCACAGAGTCTGATTGCCTCTAAACCCAGATCTCCCCAATGAGCCCCTGTGCATCCAGATCCTCCACTGTGCCCATCTGCACCCAGGTTGCCCCCCTCAACCCTCTCACCCCACACAATAAGCTCCTCCATACTTGGATGTTGCTGGGCGAAGCCTGCCTGCCCACACCTGATGTGACTGGTGTAGAGTGTCAGTGACCAGGGGTGTTTCTGGAGCAAGCTCGACTCTTACAATGTGTCTTAGTTGGGTGCAACCTCACCACCAAGTCCCTGTCCTGGGGCGGGGGTGTTGCAGAGTGATCTGCCACCTCCGTTCAGCCAGTGGCCTGTGCTCCTTACTCCCATGCTGGAGCCTCTGCATTCATTTATAGACAAAAAAAAAAAAAAAATTTAGGATTTTAAAATATGTGCAGTATTTTTAATTTTGTGGTGCTGGTTTTTTAATTTTTTGGCACAGAATGCCCTCAGGAGTAACTGTGGGAGACATTATGCTGTGGAAGTTCCTTTAGTCGCACGCAGTATTGAACTAGAAATCACAGACTAAGGATGATGAAGGCTGACCCTGTGGGAATGCTTATACTTTCTCTTAACAATTGTAATTAGAATTAATTATCACAATTTTTTTCACATTTTTCTGCTGCAGAAGCGAAGAGGGGCTGGTGTATCAGGAAGCACAGATGCATAAAGGGATGCTGCTCTTTGTTTATTCTACTATGAGAGGCCTTTAATCCCATAACATGTCGTCTCTCCTTTCCATTGTGGTTTATTAGGTTGACACACTCCCCCAGAACAGCATGGTATTGTTCCTTTGGGTTAACTTTTGCTTTGCCCAATGCTATGAAACATATTCCTCTATCTTATACTATGTCTGGTGGGTAACTAACTTACTGCTGTAGGTGTATCCTAGCTGATTTTGACATTACATTTCAAATCAGAATTTTTAACTTTTATTGATCCCTAATTCAAAAAAAAAATCCAACCCACATTATCGATACGTTTTACACGTTGAAATTTCATCTCATATAACTGATGCTTGGAATTACAAACAAGTTTAATTTCTCAAAAAAAGGTAAATAAACAGGATTACAGAAAGAAATCAACAATAAACTATTTGTATTGTATGTACCATTATGCAGCATTTTATTATAAAAAATACACCACCGTGCAAGTACAAAGTGCATAATGGCAATTAAAAAGGTATTAATCATATTTTTCCATACATATAATTTTTCAAAATTCAATAGTAATATAGTGAGTTCCATACAGTACATCTTACATCAGATATACCGCACAGTATTATCAGATCAAAGCAGATCTAACATTTGTAGATGCAGAATGCTGAGCTGACATAACATATATTAGCAGCAAAGTAACACTTATTAATTTTGTGGCACTGAACCATCTGCAAGATCCTCCATATTCTACATTCTTCCATGCCTACTACCATCCTTAAAAAAATAAAAAAGGCACTGTAAAAACTTAGCACCTGCATAGTAAAGTCAATGCCAACTGACGAGAATAAAGTTATGAAAATGTTCATGGAGAAAGTAAATGCACGACAAGAAGCAGCTGAGATGATCTGGAAAGAACTTCACAGAAGTTGCCCAAATTTTCACATTTAGATGGTAATAAATGGAATCTACTAATACAGTGTTTCTCAAACTGGGTCCACATACCCCTAGGGATCCCCGAGGGTACTCGAGGGGGTCCGCAGGACCCTCTGATCAACTCCTCCCCCTCCAGAAGTGCAGCGGGACTAAGGAGGGCTCCCTGCCTGCCCTGGCTCTGTGCCACTCCTGGATGTGGCCGGCATACCCCTGCAGCCCCTGTGGGGAAGGGAGGGCAAGAGGGTCTCCACGTACATTCCCCGCCCCGAGTGCCAACTCTGCAGCTCCCATTGGCCAAGTACGGCAGCCAATGGGAGCTGCAGGGGCAGAACACAGAACCCCTCCCCCGCCCAGGAGCTGCTGCCAGAGAAATGTGCTGGTTGTTTTCGGGAGTCATCCCAACGTAAGCACCACCGGCCGGAGCCCACACCCATACCCTGAACCCCTGCCTCAGCCCAGACCCCACACCCAAACTCCCTGACAGAGCTCTGCACCCCCTCCTGATCCAACCCACTGCCCCAGACTGGTGAAAGTGAGTGAGGGCAGGGGAGAGGGGATGGAGTGAGCACGAAGAGGTGGGTCAGGAGTGGAGTCGGGGCAGGGCCTGGGACTGAGTAGAGAGGCTTGGGAGGTCCTGAAAATTTTAAATCAAAATGGGGGTCCTGAGATTGCTGAAGTTTGAGAACTAATATATAATAAATTGACAGTAAAAGTCTTGGAAAGTTTGATCCTAATAGCGAAAATAGCTCTAAACAATATTAATATGATCTATTTGAACCCTTGGGTCAGTTCTTCATGTACTTGAATTCAAGATCTTGCTGCTTGATGTGGTTGCTTCTCCCACACTGACTAGTTCAAGAACTGAGGGGCTCTGGTTCCAGCCCAAGTTCACTAATGGTTTCAACTGTGAACAAACGAACATGTACTTCTGCTAGTTGTCCTGGAAAGTAAAAATAAACCATCTCTAATGTAGTGCTTGCAACTCAGTTCTGAATGACAGTAGAGCCAGAATCCTGACACATGTGCTCTCTCTGAGCTTCTTGAAAAGAGAAAGTTGTTGATATTTCCAAGTTCAACCAAAAAGACCTTTCTTTGCTCGCACTTTGGATTTCTTGCCAGTAGCGATGGAAGAATCTGTTCCCTTTGAAGGTTCAAACCATTCTGGTAACTTCCTCTTTGAAGGCTGAGTCTGGAAGGAGATTAGTATAACATGGAATTAAGGCTGTAGGTCTGTCACGGATCCTGTGACTTTCCATGACCTCTGAAGCGGCTGGTCCTGGCTCAGGGGCTGCCCGAGCCAGGCAGCCCCTGGGTCAGTAGCAGTAGTTTGGGTGGGTGCGAGGGAGCTCAGGACTAGGGGTGTGGGGAGTGCAGGGGGGTGCTTACTTCAGGGTGGGGGGCTCCCAGCTCTTAGGCTGCAGAGGGGTCCCCATGCCACCCCCGCAAGCCCCGCCCCTGCAGCTTCCATTGGCTGCAGTTCCCAGCCAATAGGAGCTGTGGCAGCTGGCATTTGTGGCAGGAGCTGCAGAGCTCCCTGCCCTGGCCCCTGCCGCCACCTAGGAGCTCAAGTGACACAGAACTGGGTAGGGAGCCCCTGCCAATCCTCCCTCTCCCAGCAGGGGTCCCGGACTGCAGTGCCATGCCCCACCCCCCACCCTCACTGCGGGGGTTCTGGGCCACTTCCCCCAGTACCCATGGCACTCCCAGACCACCCCCTGTCCTTCAGACCACCTGCAGCCCCCCTCCCAAGTTTTAGTCACGGTGGGTATTTTTAGTAAAGTCGTGGACAGGTCATGGGCCGTGAATTTCTGTTTACAGCTTGTGACCGGTCCATGACTTTTACTAAAAATACCCGTGACTATAACATAGCCTTACATATACTACACAAGGCTACAGTAATAATATGGACTATTGCACACCTCAACTGAACAAGAGAAGTCATCCTCATCCGGAGAAATGCAAATATATGTGACCTTACTGTAAGGTTCAAAACACTCTATGAGGAAAAAGGTGCATATATTTAAAACGACTCCAGTGAACATGAAGTACAGTCCACCAACAGAGCAGCAGCAGGAGCTGGGCTGGGACCTGCCAGTCTAGCATACCAGCACCTCACTGAAGCTGTTAGGCTGTTCTTCAGAATCTCAGCTTTTGTTAAAAATAAAGGCAGTCTCTAGCTATTATGATTGCAAAGAAAACTCAAAAATATGAATTAGTGTAACTGACGCAACAACATCTATGAGAGTCTTCAGAGAGCCTGGAACAATCCTCCTGCCCAGCTCAGCTCAATGAGGGGTTAAGGCATAGGTCAAGGGATGATGCCACAATGCACCAACACTTCACTATTTACATTTACATTTCTATGGAGGTTAACACCAAGTATTGTAACAAGTTCACTAGCAGGGCTGGTGAAGCCTCCTACTCGGTGAGATCGGTCCCACTGAAATGACTGGACATGCACTAAATTCTGCTTTCACAATAATTGTAAATAATCAGTAGCTGATAATAGTTGGTGCACTGGTTTTAGGCTGTAAGCTCTTTGGGGCAGGAACTATTATATATTTGTACAGCACCTAGCACAATGGGACCCAACCTGGCTGAAGCCTTTAGGTCCTACCACAATATAAAAGTTAAACAACATTAATTACTATAGATCAGACTAACTGCATAGTCTTACAAAAAGGAGAGGGTATTTTAATGTATGAAGAAACTGAATTAAGATATGCAACCAATATTTCTAAATGGTGAGAAGGTACTAAATCTAGTAAGTGATATCTTACAAGTTTGTCTGGTTTGTTAGCCTTACGGTAGATTTTTTCTAGCATGTAAGATGGCTATACATTGCCTTATCATCCGAACAGGAGCTTCCAGTGCAACACTGCAGCAAAAGAGCTCATGCATAAACCAGGTGAACAATGAGTAGGCGTAGGGAGATTTTTCCCTCTGTAAATAGTATCAGTGAGATGGATACTGGATACTTTGTACAATCTTTGTGTTCACCTTGTTAAAAGGATGTTGAAAAACTGGAGAAAGTGTAGAAAGGAGCCACAAAAATGATTTGGAGTAAATGGCTTACAGGGAGAGACTTGAAGCGCTTAATCTGTCTAGTTTGAGAGAGACAAGCTTGATTACAGAGCATAATTACCTCACAGGGGGAAAAAAGAGTAAGTTGTATGGGTCTGTCTACATAGCAAAGAAACCCCACAGCTCGCCCATGCAGGCAACTCAGGCTGCAGGACTGTTTCATTGCTGTATAGTCTTCTAGGCTGGGGTCCGAGCTCTAGGGCCTTACGAGGCATAACTAAGATTATGGATCAGAGCAATACCTTTGATTGAGAGTCACTGAACAGTTCCTCTTCATCAGGATCCAGAGGAGGCTGATTCCAGGAGGCGAAGCGAAGGGAGGTTTGTTGGCTTGGTACATCCCGTTCTGCATTCAGGGATTGTTTGTCGTCCATCTTGCTGTTCTTTACAAACTTCCCATTTTAGAAGAATAAAACATGGCCCGTTAAAGCAAACTTTCCACTTCGAGTATTAAGATTCAAAATCCAAACAATTAATACTGCATACATGGAAAGTTCTTTATTTTGAAAATAAGCTTACATTATAGTAAGGGAGGACATATTGCGCCATCTATTTAATTAGACCACTAGTTCATTTACATCTTTTTCATCCCATCCAAACTTCAGGAAATGAAGCACTATTATTTCAAACAACAGGTGCTGAAATGTGCATTTCAGCAGCCTTGCTGGTAGACCTGAGAAGCATTAGGCACTATATCCCACAGCAGTTTTGGAGCCTTTAAATATTTGGTGGTGACTCAAAACTGCTTTATGATCAGAGGTGTTCTTTCCAGCAAAAGGGTTAGTTAATATAAAGAGATGTACTGAGATGTTTCTGTCCACTAAGGTTTTTGTAGAGCACCTATCACTCTATTATTTAAGTGCTGGGAAATTTCAGCCCAAAATAAGGTTGTTCAGAAAGATATGAACATCAAAAATAGGGTGTTGGAATAGATTACCCATCTCACTCGCTACCAGCAAAACCAGCACGTGTTATAATATAAAGACACAAATTTACCCAGGATGAAGAATCCATATGTGGATGATCTTGTTCTGCTCCTTCCCTGGACACAAACTTGTATGTGTGTGTGGTTGGCTTCACTGAATTCCCCTTTAAAAGCAATAACAAACATGAGATTGGTACTAACGGGGCACCGGGTTATTAGAACTAGCATCTCTTTCAAAGGCACTGAACTGGGTCCCAGGTCACAAATGAACAGGAGCTCAGTTCTCTCATCTTAGTCCCCATACATTCATTGTTAAAATACTATGGTAAATGTATCGTAACTGTTAAAATGCACCATGCCAATAATTTCCCATCACTGGATCTGCTCTATCAGTTATAAACAGAAGTACATAATTGCAGAAATCGAAGTCTTTAAATCTGGTATGGAGGCAACTTCAGAAAACAAGGGCAGCCTCAGAAGAGAAGCAGGAAGGAAAGCAGTAAACCAGTGTGACTAAGTGGCAAGACTCCAGAGGTTACTTGAGACAAAAGGAAACACTTCTGGAAATTCAGACAGAACCCTGGCAAAGCCAGTAAAATGAATTGAGAGCTTAGGAGCATTAGGATGAAATCCTCCGGAAGAGGCTACTAAAGAAACTCTGCAGTCATTATGGGGTGACAGGCAAAGTATTGTCATGGATCAAAAACTGGCTAAGAAACAAGAAACGAAAAGTAGGAATAAATGGTGAAGGTTCATCAGCAAAAGGTTAAGAGTGGGAACCTGAAGGTTCCATATCCGCTTCCATGTTATTTAATAAATGTATTAATTATTTAGAAAAGGTGTGGGCAGGAAGATGGCAAACTTAGCAGATGATACAAAATTATTTAAGTGAATGATGACTGGAGCAAAATTCATCTTTTATCAGCACAATCTGGAACACATTCATGCTTATTTTATCTCTGACAAAAGCCTCCACTTTTACAAGTATAGTTATTCTGCTTTCCAGAGCAGCACAACCCCCCTGCTCACGTGGTTCTACGGTCACAGTGCCAGCATAGACATACGTACGCATGTCGATATCATCAGCCCTTCAGCTGCAATCTCACAATGCTACATTCCCTCCGGGAGTTGGAATATTGGGAATTATTAGGAAAGGAGAAAAGAAAAGACAGAAAACATATGGCCTCTATATAAATTCATAGTACGCCCACATCTTGAATACTACGTGCAGATCTGGTCGCCCCATCTCAAAAAAGATATATTGGAATTGGAAAAGGTACAGAAAAGGGCAACAAAAATGACGATGGGTATGGAACAGTTTCCATACAAAGATAGATTAATAAGACCTGGACTTTTCAGCTCGGAAAAGAGACAACTAAGCAGGGACATGACAGAGGTCTATAAAATCATGACTGGTGTGGAGAAAGTAAATAAGTGCTATTTATTCCTCACAGCAGAACCACCAAATGAAATTAATAGGCAGCAGGTTTAAAACAAACAAAAGGAACACAGTGCACAGTCAACTTGTGGAACTCTTTGCCAGAGGATGATGTGAAGGCCAAGACTATAACAGAGTTCCAAAAAGAGTTAAGATAAGTTCATGGAGAATAGGTTCATCATTGGCTACTAGCCAGAATGGGTGGGATGCAAAAACATGCTCTGAAGTATCTCTAGCCTCTGTTCGCCAGAAGCTGGGAATGGGAACAGGGAATGGATCACTTGATGATTACCTGGTCTGTTCATTCCCTCTGAAGAACATGGCATTTGCCATTGTCAGAGGACAGAATACTGGCTAGATGGACCACTGGTCTGACCCAGTATGGCCGCTCTTATGAGTGACCTGTCAGGTAGCACTTTTGAATTGTGCTGCCCAGAGGTCACAGTGTCCAGAAGTCCACCTTGCTCCTAAATGCCTGGCACAGCCTTCAATCTATCTATCTTAGGCATTAATAGGGCTCCATCACCGAGCACTTCACAATCTTTAATGTGTGTTTACCCTCACAACACCCCTGTGAGGCAGGGCGTTATCCCTACTGTACAGATGGGGAACTGAGGCACAGGGAATCAGAGTGACTTGGCCGAAATCACACAGGAAGTCTGAACAAGGTCTTCATAATGCCATACAAGAGTAGGTAGTGTCTGAACAGTGCAGAAAGAGACACTTCTGGGCATTCATATCATTTACCCACAGGGCAGGAAAGCACGCACGATCGCCAAAGCTTCCCCTCTCCACCCTGAACTCAGAACAGCCCTTCTCATGGAAAACACAGGAGCAAACTCGCTGAGAGCAGGAAGAGTTCCAGGACATCCCTCTTGCACATATACCTTTCCGGAGGGGAGGGGAGGAGGAGGGGAGGGAAAGGAAAGAGAACAGGGTTACCCCTGCTGTAGAACAAGCAAGGAGTTCTCCTCCCCAGGCCTGTGGACACCCGGGCATCCACACCAAGCACAGACCACACGTGTGAGCTCCCTCACCTCTGGGAATCATCTGTGTAATCCCAGCTCTTCTGTACCACAGCTTGGTTGGAGCTGTGCAGCAAGAGAGCTCCTCCATGCAGCTTTCCAGGGAACGCACGCTGCAGAGAATGGAGGGGCCGCAGGGCAAAGTTAGCGCAGGCTTAGGCCTAGTCCACACCGTGAATGTTGACCAGCAATTCTGCTACCTGCCCCTGTGCTGAGCACAGCACACAGTCAGCATAGACCAGAACTCATGTGGCAGCTCACGACAACGGGACCAGCAATGGGAGGAGGGAAAATGCAGTGCAAGCCTTAAGCTACCCTCTTTTTTGCCAGGTCCCTTGCAGGGCTTGCATGGAAAGAAGAGGATGATGGACAACCCTAAACCTTGTCCAACCACTCCCCACCCAGAGGATCCTTAGCCCCACAGACAGCCCTGCACAATATCTGACTGTGCTGCAGAGATGTGCAGTTGTTCCCTTTCCACAGTGTACAAAGGCATCAGCCAAGAACAGTCTTGGGGACAACATCTGGCCCAAGGTGCCTTGGGACTAAAATGTGAGGGATCACTCCCACAGATGATGGAGGAGGCCAGTCTCCATTCGCCGCTCAGATCTGTGCTTGCCATCCAATGTCAGTTAAGATCCGTGGACCTTAGACACCTGTACTTTCAAGACTACACCAAATCACACAGGAAACAAACAGCTACAACGTGGCACACACAGGCCCTTCAATATTGCCCAGAGCTGTAGGTTTTTTTAGGAACACACTTATATTCTATGGTGGGTCTGGAATCTTAAACGTTATTTTTAGAGGTTCTTCCCTATGCAAAGCTGATTTCAGTGATTGATAACAGGTTGAAAACTTGAATTGTGATAAAAATGCAGCTACTTTTATTGGTACCTGATGTATAAGAAGTTAACTAGAACACACTTAATGGCATTATAAAAAGCACATTAAATCAAACGGACCATGTCTCTATAAAATAAATGTTCTTTTTGCAGAAGCAGACCGGTTTATAACTTGGGTTTACTAACCTCTGTTTCAGTCCACGACATTCCTTCCTTGCTCTTCTGGGCTGGCCCCATGCTGGCTGGCAGCCCTTCACACTTAGCCAACAGGCTTTTCTTGCTTGACTCACACACTTGGCCCAGTTGCCCACTTCCACACCCTTTCTGCAGCAGTGCAATTGCCATTTGGATCAGGTACAGCTCAATATTTGCAGGGACCAGTGCTCTAATTGCTGTCATTCTGGTTACATCTTGGAGGGGAAAAAATACATATATTTTAATAAATTCCCCAAGTTCCTGAAGTGCTTCTCCAAATTAGAGCACCAGTAGCACTCTGTTGAGCTTTAGGGAAGAAGGGCTGAACATCAACAGCTAGTGAATTTTCCTCTCGTTAAAGCACAGCATATTTGACAGAATAGAATGGGTTAAACAATACAATAAAATGCAGTTCACAGCTGGAACTTAGTCAGAAAGGAAAACATTACTCCAATCAGCAAATCCTGACCTTGCTTACAGCCATTCAACCCTACTGTGGTCAAATTTGGTCCATTAGCACTCTTCTCCCCAACTTTCCTTCCCTATCTCCAGCCAGCTGCTGTACTTTAAAGGCAATTAAACTCTTCTACAACTTTCCTCTCATTTTAAGACACTGCCTCAGTTTCTTCTCCTAAATTCAGGAAAAACTTCCTAACTCTAAGAATCATAGAAGATCAAGGTTGGAAAGGACCTCAGGAGGTATCTAGTCCAACTCCCTGCTTAAAGCAGGACTAATCCCAACTAAATCATCCCAGTCAGGACTTTGCCGAGCCTGATTTTAAAAACCTCTAAGGAAGGAGACTCTACCACCTCCCTAGGTAACCCATTCCAGTGATTCACCACCCTCCTAGTGAAAAGGTTTTTCCTAATATTCAACCTAAACCTTCCCCACTGCAATTTGAGACCATTACTCCTTGTTCTGTCATCTGGTACCACTGAGAACAGCCGAACTCCATCCTCTTTGGAATCCCCTTTCAGGTAATTGAAAGCAGCTATCAAATCCCCCCTCAGTCTTCTCTTCTGTACACTAAACAATCCCAGTTCTCTCAGCCTCTCCTCATAAGTCATGTGCTCCAGGCCCCTAATCATTTTTGTTGCCCTCCTCTCGACTCTGTCCAATTTTTCCACATCCTTTTTGTAGCGTGGGTCACAAAACTGGACACAGTACTCCAGATGAGGCCTCACCAATATCAAATAGAGGGGAACGACCACGTTCCTTGATCTGCTGGCAATGCCCCTACTTATACAGCCCAAAATGCCGTTAACCATCTTGGCAACAAGGGCACACTGTTGACTCATATCCAGCTTCTCGCCCACTATAACAATGCCCTTATTAAAGGCATAGACAATGCCCTTCATTCTTAGTGAAGAACAGCACTGTAGGAGTTTGTCCACCTATGATTTGTAGTAGATGGGAGCCAGGGACTCACGGAAAACAAGTCATTTCAAACTCCTCTCTCCCGAAGATCCATCTGCTTTTCAGCAGCACTGACCAGTGCACCCCCCGCTTTCTGAAACTGAGCACCCAGTTGAGTTTATGCAGCTGAAAGTGAGTTGAAGGTGTCTGGATAGCCCTCTACCTGCTCCTAAAAGGGTTTCTGGGCTCACTGAAAACAGCAGGAGCGTGAAGGGGTCTGGAAATTTCAGAGAAACTAAAACTGACCAAAAGCTAAAAGGAACTTTTATTAAAAAAAAAAAAAAGAAAAAAGAAAAACTATGTCTCCAATATCTCCTTCTCATAGCGTAAGAATGTGTACCTGTATGTTGGTGCTTAAGAAGGTGGTGTGGCATTTTCATTGTTTTATTTAAAAAGGACCATGTCCAATCACAATATCGACTTTCACAATGAATGCTAGCCTCTTATTTCTTCATTTTTATCTAGAGCAGTGGCAATTTTCTCAGAAGTTTGTGTGTGTGTCTCCTCTGCCCCCAAACCAGCAGCGGGCCCCCACGTCATGGGGTGGGGATAATGACTTGCCCTCCCTGCACTGATTCCGAAGAACAGCCGTCAGCCCCACCACCACAAACACCACGTAACAGCACTTCCAGAATGCCTGCCACCTGATATAGTCATGGCACGTTACGAGACACAGGTCAACATTATCATCCCCACTTATAGCTACAGACTGGACTTGTCAGAGGGACTTCATGAGTTTGAGCTGAGGTTTATTTGAAATCCCAGCCATAGCGCTTAGCATTTACAGTCAATACAGACTTGTGCGTGATGCCAGCTCTGAATGTTACCTCAATAATCTTACAGAGAGTTCACTGTTACTACCAGTATCTGTGATCAAATTAAACTAACCAGAATAACATGCTCGCCACATGTTAAGGTCATGAAAGGCACTTCCCCCAATTCAGGCAAGTGCTTAAGCATTGCATCACGTCCAATATGAGCCAGTATACTGGGAGTCCTTTGCACTTGGCCTAAGGGAAGCATGTGCTCATTTGTCACAAATATCGTTTGCTCTTGTTTTGACAGAACGAGGACTTCTCTGTAATCACATCTGCCAACCTGTTGATGGCACATCCTAACAAGACAAGCTCTCCTGCTACAGGTCTGCCTGCATGATCCTTAATGCATCCCTCTGCAGCCTCTTCCCCCATCCTCAGAATCACACCCCCAATGATTGAGCCATGTCACTGTCAAATCACCTGCCCTAATGTCACGGCCACCACTCCATCTCAATCTCCATCCCCAACTCTCCCTTGCCCCTCTAAACATTACATACCATAAGGTGGCGCTGGTGCCTTTCATAAACAATAGATTCACAGAGCTTAAGGTCAGCTCATCTAGTCTGGCCCCCTGTAGAACAAAGGCCAGAGAACTTCCCTCAATTCATTGCTATTTAACTAAAGCAGATATTTTATGAAAAAACATGCAATCTTGATTTAAAGACTCCAGTTGATGGAGAATCCACCACATCCCTTGGCCCACTGCTCCATCCAGTGATTGCTCTCACTGTTAAAAGTCTGCATCTTCTTTCTAGTCTGAAATTTGTTTATCACTTAACAGCTACTCTCACACTGCTATCTAGAAATAAAGTGATGCACAAAACACAAATGAATCATCCCTGGGAAATACTGACAATATTCTTCATTTTACTTAAAAGGGACAAAAGTAGTTGACATCCAAAACCTTACAGAAAAGCTTAACAGACGTGTTTTCCTAGTTTTTGTAGTTTAGTGGAAGTAGATTATTCGACAAGTTCTGCAGCCAGAACCCCACACATTGTGCATTGTGTTATCGCATGGGAACAAAGGAGTAACTGACTATAAACGGAGCAGCCAGGTGTCTCTGTCCCTGCTGAATGAAGGGCACAGATTTCAACACTCTGCCCTGTGGAAGTCATTCAGATTTTATGGGGTTATCTGTAGTACAGATAAGAAGCTTATCTTGACAGTGCTGGTTAACAGGTACAAAGCTGAATTGCTTCTGAACCCACAAGCCCTAGAAAATGGTACGTGATCACTGTGCAGCAGACTGACCTACCCACAGGTCAGCTTAGTGTACAAAGTCAAAAAATAACAGAGCCCAGCTCTACAGCAGGGAATTGCTGAGCTGGTGAGAATGAGCCTTCAGACTCCCAGAAACTCTTCTGCTTATTCTAAGATCCACGCTTTCCTCCTGCGAATGCCAATGACTCATGAATGGCCCCAGTAGAGTTGGGGGTATGGAAAGAAGAGAAGCATTTTTCCTTATTTTTATTGTAATTGGTGTCCTTTTCAATAGAATGAAGATCATCAATATTTGCCAGATCTCTATCTCCAGCTCTGCTAGAATTGACAAATACAACTTCTCTATTACCATGCCTACAATATGGGGGGATGATAGCTGCTTCCTTCTAATGGGGAAACAACCACAGAGATGACATGACTCAGCCAAGGCCAAGCAGCAGATCAGTGGAAGAGCTGGAAATTGAAATCCTGCTTTGCAGCTACTCATTGCGAGTTTAAATCACTAAATCAAGTGCCCATCTAACATTAAAGAATTCTGATAAGTTTTAAAATGCAGATAACAACCTATGTATTAGTTTATTTGCCCAGTTCTCTGCATCACCCCAGTATCTTAAATGACCTAGGTTTGCGATGTGAGGAAATTAAAGATATTTCCAAGGATTCACTTGGCATACTGCTGGTGCCTAAGTATAATTATTCACTTGGGCCAATGTTTTCAAACTCAGAGGCTGAAATTAGGTGCCTAAATATGGACACAGTTTAAAAATTACATCTGGATCTTTTTACATATTGTTGAGACCCCAGTCTTGTGTCTGCACTCAACTCAGAAGTTCTTACAGAAAACTCCCCATCTCTTCTCTTTTATGGCTGGAAGCTGTGGCTTGCCATGCACCTTTATCTCCCATTGGCTTCACACCCGAGGGGAAGGCCCTTTGCCCTGCCATGCTCAGGGATGGATCCTCTGAGTGACGAATTTCCACCAAAGGAACAAACAGGACACACAGGTTTCTTGTTTGCTTTATCCATATCCCAATGACTGTCATTGGGACCTTTGGACTAGAGCTGTGCTGCTCACCTGAGTTGATGGGAGGATTTTGGACGATATCAGTAATAACCTTCTGAACCTCAGGCGTCAGACCGGCTCGCTCTAAGTCGACTGGGTAGCCAGCTGTCATGGCGTGGGATAAATGAGAGCCAACCACAGTGAGAGGCAGAGACCTGCTTGCACTTATACTCTTCTGGGGAAACAATGAGAGAAGAAAACTGATGTGGTAAAAGTGTACGAGACCTAACAAGAAAAGAACCAAAGTTCTCTATGAATCCCACCACTGACTCCCCCTCTCTCTACTGTATCAATCATAAGCTTCTTGTCTTGACTTCCAGTGCCTTTCACAGCCTATTCCCACCTACCTTTGATCTTTCATTCAGTATCAACAGGTTAGCTCCTGCCTCCAGTTGGCTCACGGCTCCATCCTTTATCACCCACTTGCTAAATTTTCAAACTAGCGCCTTGGTGTTTTCTCCCATGCTGCCCCGCATGCCTGGGAGGAGCTCCCCATAAATATCTGCAAAACTAACTCCTTATCCTCCTTGAAAACATTTCCTTCGGCTTGCTCTACACTGCATACTCACTTCACTGTAACTACATCGCTCAGGGGTGTGAAAATCCATATCCCTAAGCAACATGGTTATACCGACCCAACCCTCCGGGCAGACAGTGCTATGTCAGTGGGAGAGCTGCTCCTGCCGACATAGCTCCCACCTCTCGCAGAGGCGGAGTTATGAAGCAGATGGGACAGCGCTCTCTCATCAGCTTTCAGCGCCTTCACCAGACGCACTACAGCATGGCGCTGCGGCACTGATGTACATTTGTCATGTCGACCTGCCCTCAAAAATCTCCTTCCCTGTGACGCCTACAAAAAACGTGACAATGGTCAGGCTGCTGGTGTGCTGGGACTACTGCCTGTTATGTCTTGATGCTTCCCTGTACACTCCCTGCCTGTCTGTATTCATCTGTTGTTTCTTCCTTTGTGCTTAGATTGCTCTTCGATGCTCTTTAGGGCAGGGATTGTCTTTTTGTTCTGTTTGTACAGCACCAAGCACAGTGGAGTCGTGGTCTGTGACTGGGGCTCCGAGGCACCGTGGTAATAAAAATAATAAATGATAATGCATGGTGCACGCTGCTGCACAAACCAAGAGCAAAACCAAGACCCCATCGCATTTGACTATGCGACAAAAACGCCAAACCACTTTACAAGGCACGTTTTTCTGATCTCTTTCAGACACTGAATCCAGTTTGTAAAGAGGTTTCATTTCAAAAATATTATTTCTGGCTTGGAGAGCAATTTCTCACTGTCACCCTGAAATCCCATATAGACAAAAGATTCTACTCTGCATTCAAATGTCTAAGGAGCAGAATCCAGAGCTCCAACCCTTAGGAGTGGCCACGGAGCCGCTCTAGACTCGCTACTACACTGTCATAGGACTAGAGCAAAAAGAAACAGCAAGTTGTTGCCAGGACCTACATGCTACATTGGGCCATTGCATCTCCATGGTTTGCGCTATACCTCTGGCCTGCTCACAACTGCCCCTACACTGCTGTGGAGACAGCCACCACCAAGCTCTGCTCCGCTCCCTGGAAGATGCGGATCAATCCCTGAGCATAGCAGTCTGCACCATGCAAAGAGAATCGTATTTTCACTGCACCTGGGCCTTCCACAGCTATTTCCGGGACTACAGGACTTCACTGGTAATGGCGACACAGTTTAATGACAACTTAGTAGCTGTAACTGTATAATCAACTCAGCTTCGTTGTAACTTTCAGTTTGTTGAAGTCCAAAACGTCCCTCAATAAAGCAGCCAATTATCTACACCTTAACTGCAAGAGATCTGTAAACGCAGCAACCCATACTAATGTCACTGTTGGCACCACCAGAATAGAAATGCTAAAGCAAAAGCTGAGTATTTCAGGTTCTTTTAGGGGGACTCCATTACCACAACCTTAGGGCAACATCTTTGATTTTGCTTAACTAGAGTTGGATATTTTTACAGGATGGATTTAAAATTAATTATTTTCTCTGAAAGAATCAGGCTTTATGTTTCTTTTATTGACTTTTCCCCAGACAACACACACAAGGGAAATGTACTAATCACGGTTATTTGATACTGGGCATCAAATTACCTAACACTAATTGTCCTATTGCTTCTCATTAATTAGTCCTTGGGCATTTTAATTTAGCGACTATCTGCCAAGGTTCACTCGCACACTCTTGGGAGGGACAAGAGAAGCTAGAAGCTATTTCAGCATCATACTAACGGGTCAAAGAGTGATAAAAAGTGAAAAGCTTAACACAACAGACATAAAAGCAATGGATTTTGGAACACTCCTTCGAAGGGCACAGAGCAATATGCATATTTCTCCCAGTGAGTTAGGGTGCTCCGACTACACAACAAATTAATAAAGAGTTCAGTGCAAAGCCCCACGTTAAGGTCACATGATTAGGAAATGAAGGTTGGCTAGTTGTAAGTGGAGTTCTTTGAGACAGACTCTTTGTATGTTCACTCCTGTGATATGCTGACTGGGAGCAGCCAGAATGGTGCAACCTTCTACTAGCCCTGCACGTTAGTGCACATCCCTCCCCGGCCCCCCAGCACGAGAGCGTGTTCTGTGGGTGTGGCTATAAAACGGAGGCTTGGCGCTACTGCCATCTCAGTTCCTTCCAACTACTTGAGTGGAATACCAAGTAACACTGATATTAGGACGCCGCAGGAGCGGGGAACACAGTGGGGAGTGTGAATACGCAGAGTACACGTCAAAGAATTCCAATTACAAACACCCAACCTTCACTCCTCCTTTGAGTGTCTTTTCCACATTCCCACTCTTGAGGTAGTTGGACAAGCACTACGGTAAATAAGGAAGGGGGGAACGGAGTTTTAATTAAATAATGACTGAAGCACTACTCGGCCAAACTGTGCTTCAGAGCTAGATGCCAGATATGTCTTGTAAAAGTGTGTCTTGAACTCCCTGGAGCAGCCCTGCATATTTCAATATGACGAACATGTTTGGAGACTGCTACGGATGTACCTGCCCTTCTAGTAGAATGGGTTCTAAGAGGACCAGAAGGAGAAAGGGAAGCTTTTGGTAAAAACCCTCAATACAAAGTCTAGCCCATCTGGACAGGGACTGTGCTGAAATGGCCTGACCGGCAAACGAAACAAAACTTGGACAAAGATGTGAAGTTCTGCATTCTATTCAGGTAATATAAGCTACGAGGGTTCTTTTAAGCAGTGTAATCTAGATTCTCCTTTACGTGAATGAGGTTTAGGAAAAAACGCAGGTAAATTTATACCCTGACACGGAAATCCGAAACTGCCTTTGAAAGGCATTTAGGAGGTGGTCTAAGTTCACTTTATCTTTATGAAAAGTGGTATGGGGAGGGTGCTCAGCCTTCAATGCATGCAACGCACTAATTCTTCTGGCGGAAGAAATTGTTGTTCCAAAAAGCTGTCTTGACAGAAAGATGAAACAGAGAACAATCCCACAGAGGCTCAAATGGGGAAGATATCGTTTTTGTTAGTCCTAACTTCAAATTCCATGCATGGACCAGCCATGAACTGAGGGATATGGATTCAACAAACCTTTTTAAAAGATTTTCACCAGACTGTCTGAGACGGTGGCTTTAACCTTGACGTGAGTATAGACTGCTGCTACTGCTGATAGGTGGACTTTAATCAAGACAAACAAACCCATTGTTTTTAAGTGCAACAAGTGTTCCAAAACCAGTTGTATAAGGGCTGAATCTGGATCAACATTCCTATCTGCTGCGCAAATAATTAATCATCTCCATTTAAACTCTTAACTTCTCTCTGTCCTTGTGCCCTCTGCCCACCCCTTGTATGCACTACAGAGAGGTGCCTACCTTATGAGCAGACCTCCAAATCCTCTCTCTTGGGTAGAAGAACAATACTTGGTCTGATGCCTGGGGCCCTCTCTCTCCTGCAAGGGCAGATTTGCCCTTAAATGCACAAAAGGTAATTCCAAGTCACGGTTCCCAGAACTGTGCATATGCAGTATTTTGTGCACTATCAACTCCCAAGTGCCTGTCTTAGCAGAACTGAGTAACATGACACAGCTCAGGGTGCAGAAAGAGTCACTGCTTTGGAAGTCTCAATCAGAAAGTTACACTGATATTTAGTCTTTCAATTTTGCACTGAATTTTCCCAAGGGGTATTTTCCAGGCTATTCGAACCTTACATGGAGGTACAATGCAAAAGGTTTGATTTTTTATATCCAGAACAGGTACAGTCCGGGAGAAATGTCGACATGCAGCCCTACGTACTGTGTCTATGCCATAGCGCTATGGCACAGAAAAATGCTTCCATCTGACTTTGTGGGTTGAGAGATAAGTCCAGTTGGAGGTCGAAATGGCACAGTTTTAGCAAAAACAGTTCCCAGTGCTGCCTGGCCAGCCAGTGCAGATGGGACACTCTGTTACAGATACAGGAGAGATTTAATGTTCCAAAAGCAGGGACTCATTGGCAGTGTAGGGAGGATTTAAGAGAAAAGCAGCAACTAACTCAGTCTGGCCCTCAAGTTCTAACAAGTTTGCAATCCCCAGACACACAATATTCCCACCACCTATTTTAGACAACCAGCATATCCACGTCCCCGCCCATGGGAAATAACTTACCAAGGACTGGTTCTTCTCATGGAACAGCATGTATGTTATGAGCTGTGACTGTGGAAGGGGATTGCATTCACCTCTCTTCTGGAGGGCTGCTGACTGCTTTTCCCTAGATCCGCAAGTAGGGAATGTGTCTGTCTGCAAGGTGACAAACAAGAGTTAGCAGGAATGAAGCCCAGTAACTGCTGCCCAAGAAATCATCCTGTCTGGTCATCTGCTCTGGAATTGGAAACGGAAGAGCTTGACTTTGAGCAAACTAGATTATACAGTCAGCCTGTGTTCCACACATCAGTAGTAGAACAACCCCCAGAAGGGTGCTTAAAAGAAATCTTGTTGTAGGGCTCATCTCACAGCAGTATTATTGCTCCACAGCTGCCAGAAGGAGGGGGATTAGCCCAAATGTTTCCTCACTTTCTAGTTCCTTCGCCAGACAGAGAGATCAAGCCAAGCCTTGAATTGCTGAGGCCTACATGGGATTTAGATGAGAGTCCCCGCTCTCTTAGGAATGTGGCTCTCAACACCTCTGTGTTTTGCTTGCTCTCCAGGCCAGCCATGGCTGTTAATCTGTTCCAGGGTATTTATATAAAACATATCCAGTATCATTATGCACTGCATGCAGCCGATGAAGTGGGTATTAGCCCACGAAAGCTTATGCTTCAATACTTTTGTTAGTCTTTAAGGTGCCACAGGACCCTTTGTCAATTATTCACTGTGTAACCTGGAACTTCTAGATCAAAATGGTTTTCCACTGCATATGTGAAGAAATGAACAGCTACAGGCATAGGTGCCGGAACAAGGGGTGCTGCAGCACCCCCTGGCTTGATGTGGTTTCCGTCATATCCAGGGTTTACGGTTTGGTTCAACGGTTCTCAGCACCCCCACTATACAAACTGTTCCAGCGCCCCGGCCACAGAGAAGCTTGTAATCATGACATGACAAGTCCAGGGCATGGGATACCAAGCTTACCCACCCATCCCAGTAGCCAACCTTGTCAGTTATTCAAGGAGTATGAAGATAGCCCCTTGACGAACCTACAGGATGCTTAGATATGATGTACATGAGGCAGTCGTATCTCAGGAGCTCCCCTCAGGAGGGCACCTACTTTGCCACAGACAGACTGGGTAAGAGAAAGGAAGAATTCTTAACAAGAGGTGGGAGAAAGAACATGGGAAACAGGAGCATGTGAAAAGAAAAACAAGGGCAAGAAAAAATGAAAGGAGAGGAGCTGACATTATATTTTGAAAACTCCTTAAGAAACCTGTTTAGAAGCACACTTTCTCTGACCTGCTGGTCATCCTCCACACTGCCAACCAGAAGAACTGGATGCCACTACCCAGGCCCAGAAGTTTATTGCAGCAGAGGAAGGACAATCAGCCCTGAGGAGGAGTGAGAGGAAGGCTTTGCTCAGTATCAGGAACTTGAGGTGATTCAAGAGGACTGTTCACAGACTACGACAAGAGTCCTGTCCTGTAATTGGAGGAAGGACCAGGACCATGCCCGAAAGCCTGAAAAATGGGACTTGTAAATCACAAGGTGAGGAGGTAGACCACGAGGCCTCCAGCAGGGATGCAGAGGGCCCTGCTGAGGGAAAAATCTTACCTCCAGATTATTTGCATGGCAAAACTCCTTGATATCATCCAGGAGAGGAACCAACATGGCAGATTTTGCTTCAGATACGCCATCAATTCTCTTAACATTTTCAACAGTCGTAGGCCTATTTCGGGTAGAACAAGAACACACAGGAGAGTTACCAGGGGGTTGCTGGTTTATGTTTTGGAACATGGAGAGTAGAACAGAACAGGAACGACAATCCCCACTTTAACCACAGATTACACTGACAGGTGACTACTCTGCCATCACAGCGCCGTCTGCGTTTTAGTCATGTTATTTTCCAAAGTCTTCTAAAAAGGTCTGTGGAGGACATGTGTGGCTTTTAGTTACTGCTTAATATTTTCTGGCACATACATTATTTTGTAACTAATAACGTGTTGGTTTTTTTTTATATTCTATCACGGCAAACTGGACTTCAACCACTTGCAGGGGTCAAAAAGGGATTCCCTCCACAATGTATTCTGGTTTTTTTGTCTTTTTATTTTCTTCCTCAGAAGCATCAGGGATGGCCATGGCTGGAGACAGGACACTGGACAGGGAAGACCAGAGTTCTGAGGTGGCACCGAGCATTCAGTCTCTCAGGGGCTCGGCTGGCTCGTTCTTGCTCACATACTCTGGGTACAACTGATCGCCACGTGGGGGGTCAGGGAAGACTTTTCTCTAGGTCAGACTGGCAGGGACCTCAGGGAGTTTTCAACTTCCTCTGCAGTGTGTGGGTATGAGAGTCACTTGCCCGGACTACCCGGATAAATCTCATCTATCATTTCCCTGCCACTGCAAGGGCCTCAGGCACTCGTGCACCTCGGTCCCTCCTGTTCTCTCCCAGTGACACGCTGCAGCCTCGTCTCCTGTGGACTGTAAATCTTTAGTGTAATTTTGATGGTTGGGTTTGGTGTGAGGTGGAATTGGTGGCTTGTGATACACTGGAGATCTGACCAGATGATCTGGAAGTCCCTCGGGCTTTAAACTCTATGGGTTGGTTTACACAGCCTAATAAACCTGTGTGACTTGCACCTGCAGACTTGGTGTTTCTGGAAACCCAAAACTCACACCTGTGCAGTCACATCCATACTGCACTACACAGACCCAGTCACAACTTCAGCTTCTGTAGGTGAATATCATCATTAACTGGGTTCCTTGTGCCCTCACCAGTTGTGGCCACTCTATGGCTTGGATCATAGCGTGTTGTGGGAGAACCTGTCTGTCTATCCCACAGGAATTGAGCAGAAGTGTTCTGACGGTTTTTGCCTGCGAACATATCCAGCCAAGCCATTGTGCATCTGCATGTTCCCAGCACCTGGAGACATCAACATGGATCTTGACCCTGTGAAAGAACTTCTCCACCTCACGCTATCAGTCCTATTTAGGGACACAGGCAGGGCACCTATCACTCTGCATTAGGAAACACACTGCAGAACCACTCCTTATATGCTGGGTTGTCTTACAATACTTGCTTTTATCGTGGGGAATCCTGTAAGGAAGTTCATTTCTTCTCTCCATCTTTCTGGAGACTTGTACTGCAGCACCCTGATTATTCATTGTAGTACAGAAGTGCGCAGAGTCCAGGCCAGGTGACGGGGTAAGAGACAGTCCCTGCCCTGACGATCGCACAATCCAAATGAAGACAAATGCAACAAGCTAATAAAAACGGACAAGCAGAGGGAGCAGGGAAGGAAGAGTTGAGCAGGGTATGCAACCCATCCCCTGCAACCCGTCCCCTCTCCAGCCAGCCAGGAAGGCATGGTTACAAAGGCTGGAGACGAGCACAATTTGCAGGTTTTAGTTTGTTTTTTCCCAAAGCTAAAAGCAAGGGGCATGTCTGATGCCAGCAGCCTCTGCCGGCCACCTGCCTAGCCTTTACCACTTGTCAATTTACCATATGCAGCCTGGGAGAAGTGGGTCTTGAAGAAAGACACTGTCGTTGCTCTACCGCTTAGTTCA
The DNA here is from genome assembly GCA_007922305.1 of Dermatemys mawii. Lineage (NCBI taxonomy): Eukaryota > Metazoa > Chordata > Testudines > Dermatemydidae > Dermatemys > Dermatemys mawii. The sequence goes on from ML677375.1 coordinate 2,894,456, forward strand.
GGGAGAGGCTTCATGCATAAGCAGTGGCTTGGAAGAAAGCATGAATCTGCTTGAGGGAGAGGCTGATGGATGGACTATGAAGACAGACATCACTGGTGGTGATGAAGGTTGACGTGACAAGATACTTTCAGAAACAAGTATTGTAACAGAGTAATTCATACATACAGTCAAATTTCACTTGCGGAACTAAGCCAACATAAGCAATAACTGCAATGCCGTTCTATCTGCATAACATCTGAGTTCACATAGCTCCATAGACATGTGGAACGGAGGTAGCTACAATATCCTTGGACCTACTAAAAATGCTAATAAACTTTACACATACATTTTCAGAACTTATGTGATCACAAAATTCAGACATGCAGAGCAAAGGCTTTCAGTTTGAGGCATTCTTCCTGCATCTCTTGATAGTAACAGTGTACCAAAATAAGAATCCATTAAAATTTTTCTTTAAAATTCAGTCAGATTAATAGTTCTGCTGATGCAGAAATTTATTGAACTGGAAGCATGTGGAAAAACAGAATTCCACAATATGTTTATGTACAGCACCTGAAATCTATGGCATATGAGAAGTAATGCATCATCATAATTGTCTGTTAATAACTTAGTATGCAGGAATGAGAGTAAGACTCCAGAGTACCTCTGGACTTAGGCGTGGTTTTCAAACTGAAGACTTTACCTTGTCTTGGCCATGTCCACCAGTATTTTATTTGTTGCCAACACAGCTGGAGGAATATCCTTCTCACTGGCTAGCTTCTGTCTGGCTGCCAGCAGCCTGCCATATAGAACAGTCTGTAAAGTGCAAAGCCAAAGTATGAATACATGTAAGACGCTACTTTAAAGAACACTTTAAATCAAGGACTTAGAAGTGATTAAAGTATGGGAAGAAAATGTCTACATAAGAAAGCAAACTACAGCTCAAAAATAAAACACAGGAGAAGTCAGAACCTAAACCATATTCACACCATAATCTCAACATGCTTAAATTCTCATCAAGGACTCCAGTTCAAGGCACCTTCCTAAAGTTTAGTTAGTGTAACAGCTGAAAAGTCCAGTTTAACAGCAGTTTCTTTGGTTGACTCTTTGGAGGGACAAGGAATGGTCTCTAGGACTGTGTTAGATGTACACAAGCACAATTTAACTGCATTTCTTAAACAATCAGATGCCCTTTCTGTTTGATAGACTTACGTGCAGTTCCTTCTCTCTGGATGAAACAGCAGGTTCTGGGGACTTCAGTTTGATTGGTGACTGCACCAGGTCACTATTCAATTTGAAAAAGAAATAAAATGTGATATTCATATTCCTATTTGATCAGTTTATCAATACACTTTGCACCAGCTCTGCTCTTCTGAGATTAGTAGGTTTGGGAGTCCTAGTGTATATGAACCAGCCAGACCTGTGGTCTCAGCCAATCTAGTTACCATTTGTACAGACACACCAGAGTCAACACTAGGAGTTATCCTGGTACAACTACAGCAATATAATTATGCCAGTATAGCTATGCTGCTAAATTTCTCCATTTAGGCTATGTCTACACTGCACACCTTACAACAGCGTGGCTGTGCCACTATAGCCACACCGTTGAAAGGTGCGCAGAAGCAAATGATTCTTACATTTTATATCATCCTGACCCATCCAAAAAATGTATCACAAAATAGCAACTAAGGGCTTGTCTATACTACTCGCCGGATCAGCGGGCAGTGGTCGATCCAGTGGGGGTCGATTTATCACAGCTAGTCTAGACACAATAAATCGACCGCCGAGTAAGCGCTCTCCTGTCAACTCCACTGGAGCAAGGGGCACAGGCGGACTCGAAGGGAGAGCGTCAGCAGTCAGCTCACCACAGTGAGCAGATCTAAGTATGCCGACTTCAGCTATATTATTCACCTAGCTGAAGATGCGTAACTTAGATCGATTCCCCACCCCTCACCCCCAAGGGTAGACCAGGCCTAAACAAAAACCAATTGAACAGCAAAGGAACCTGGAATAAATAAAAGTTATTTATAGTCCGGTTTTTAATTAATGTTTGCTATGTTTATTTCTCTTGCATTTGGATTTAAAATATCAACAAATTAAAATGTGTCTTAATTTTAGAGTTTAATCGCACCCCTAAAATCAAACTCAAAACAGACTTAATTAACTCTGCATTTAAAAAGGCTCATGGACTTGTATTGTGCAGAAAACAAGGTCTGTCAAAATTTTTGAACAGTTATGGTCTACTTAACTGTATGATATAAATGTTCAGTTACTGGTTCAGTTCAGGCAATCAGCAATAGAAGTATTTTATAGTCACTTTTTAAAAATCAGTGTGGGATGTTTTAAAGAGCCATTTAACACACTGCAACCCTAGCTACTTCACAGAATAACCTAACTTATCTTTTGTGACATTTTAGCATGTCATGTGAGGCAAAATGAAAAGTGTTTACCTAATTTAGCTATCAGAATCATTTGCTCTCTTAATGCTGTTTTATCAGGCTTTCAGATGGACAGAATATACCCTGTTTCTTAAAGATTATATGAAGTCTGACACCCGTACAGTGCTTATTTTCAAACTAATGATTTGAGACATTGAAAAGAAAAGTTAAGTTTACACCACAAACAGACTTACTTTCTTCTCTGACAGATACCACCTTCACAACCCAGGAAAGAATGAATAAGTAGAGGAAGAGATACGAGTAGAAATAATTTAGTCCATTGTACCTTTCATTTGAGACATTGCCCCTTGTAGAAATTTTACTTGCTCCTTGATAAGAAAACATTTCCTGCAAATATGTCTGTTTCAAAAATAAAAAAACACCAAGTCAGAAAATCAAAGAAAGTATCCACATTTTTCCCAGTACAAATAATAACAATAAAAATATTCATTTACATTTCTATGCCAATTGTTTAAAAGACATTCAGAGAAGAAACAGATCAATTTTTTTCAAAACACACTACAGTCTGTTGCATAATGGAAAGATTCTTTCCTCTTGGTACCCAGCGTCCCTCTAGTATATTACTGCAAATATACACCATAGATGAGTAAAAAGCAGATGTGTGTTACAGTATATTGATTCTCATTAGAAAACAGATTTAAAGTTTCTAACCTTAGTCACAGTATAAGAGGAAATTGTTATTAAACAACAACTTATAGAATCTATGAACAAATACTTTATATAAATAAGTCACTATGGTAAAATATGTTCATGTTGAGAAAAACTGAGAAAATCTAAGAAATTTAGAATTAGGGTTCCTCTCAGCCCCTTGCACTAAAGTAGGCATTGGAGTTTCATTCCATCTTCTGAAACCATTTAGAAACTGTAGAGGCATCTTTACATTTAATTTAATCCCAGATAAATAATTTAATAGAGTTATGGCTGAGATTGCACTACAGACAGTGTTACTGCTGTTTCTTATTCCATGTCATCTGCAAATATTTAGATGACAAAATCCCGAGGAAGGGATTGTGATTTTCCATGTCTTTTGTGAAGCAGGTAGTGCATATTTGGGTGTTAATACTACACTTCACTTTCACACGTTAATGTTTTCAGTATATTTCAGTATATCACTTGCGTTGTTCAACACACAACTCACAACTATCATACAAATGATCTGTAAATCCTATATTGTGTGCTGCTTGACTGTGCACCTTAAGCTTTCAAATATGTGGAGAAGACTTGATAGCTAAATATACTGATCTGTTAGCTCACTTGACCATCACTAAATAGAATAATGAAGTATATGACGAGTAATATTTTTCTGAAATACAGACCTGTTTCTTTGGTGTCAGCTTTACTGACTTCATATCTGATGAATGTGGTGCTGTAACCAAAGTCATCGGTCTATTGCTGTAAAAAAATGAATTCAAATGTATTCAAAACACATAGAAAAATAACCACTCTTATAAGAAGGTTGACATTTCAGAATACACTTTAGGAGAGGATGGTTTCAGAATACAGGGAGCAAAGAAAGATTACTGGAGTTCTTTGCAATCTGTGGCCCACCAAAGATTTTTTGCTAGCTGCATCCATTGGTCCGCATCTGCGCCCTTCTCCTTCTCGTGCTCCAAACCTCCTCGTGCTCCAAACCGAGGACACAGGCGGTGGCGTGGGCTGAATACCTCTCCAGTTGCCTTTCTACTGCAAATAGCCCTAGCAAAAGCCTCTGCAGCAGAGCGGAAGGAGGATGGGTAGTGGAACAGATAGGGATCACGCATCTTGAAGAACCCCAATTACTATACAAGGTAAGTTACCTCTCTTTTGTCAAGGGATGGTCCCTATGCATATTCCACTCTGGGTGACTCACAAGCAGCATTCACTGAGAAGAGTGCAAGGAACCCTGCTATATCATCGACTGGAGGATTACTCTGCCCAAGGAGGCAACAGCTGCAGAAGCTTGCACCGGGGTAATGAGCAGAACCCCAACTTCCAGCTTTACAGATTTCCAGGAGAGGAACATCTTTAAATGAAGCTACCACCTGGGTCCTGGTTGAGTGGGCCCTTATGCAAGCAAGACTGTTCCCAAGAGACCCCCCTCCCAAACAAACAAACACCTTAGTGCAGAGACCTCCTCCTTGGCACAGGCAGTCTTCAGTAGCAGGATTCACATATTTGTTCCTCCAATATAAAAGTGACACATGCATAATATACATGGCTGTTGTTACCTTTGGGTGTGAGGCTTCCTTAGATACAGTTCTTCACTGGGCTGTAGCAGAAGGGTCTGACACAACTCACTCCTAGCTTTGCAGAGCCAGTCTTTACCCTGTGGGATACATACCAAGTCACTCAACTTTGCATTCCCAAAAGAAACCTCTTGACAGGAAGGTTTTACAACAAGATTACCTTCTGGGTAAGCTCACACAGAGTTGCAAATTTGCTTCGACCACAAACTTCTTTAAGGAAACCTTCAAGGATGAGCTGCCGGCCCAAAGCCTTCCAGCAATTCTCTGGCCAGTCCTTTCCACAACCAAAGAGAGTGTGGGCACGGTACTTGTCTGGGAGACGCTGGGAATTCTGAAACCATTCAAACATTTTGGTCAGACTCCTCAATTCCTTGAAAAACGACTCCTCCATCACCGGTGAAGCACAGAAATAGTCATGCAGTCCTATACGAATATAAGCCATCATTACTAAAATGAGGAACTGAGTGCTGAAGAAGACTGAAAATGCCAGAAATATGGGAGAACTCCTTCACACATGAGAATATGTTTGGAAGAGTCATTTAATAACCTGAATTTAAAACTGTTGGAATCTGAATCCTTCCCTTTGTTCATTGTTAGAGTATGGGCCACGCCAATGTACCTTCCTGCTGTCACCAGGAGTGGTGACGGTACTTTCCTCTGTGCTTATTCATTCTACTTCGCAGCTTTCTGCCAACACTGCCTAAGGACTGTGGCCACAATTTGCTCATCTGCTAGGATCCAGGGCCACTTCTCCCCCCTAGCATCTCCTGAACCCAGTACAGAGAAGACCCCCAATGCTGAAGGCACAAGGACCCAGGTTGTGCCCCTCTTCCCTCCTCCCCTTGGGTGGACTGCAGAGAAGAGCCAGAGACTCCAGCTGGTAGGGGCAGAAGCAGCCAAAACAGGGACTGCTGCACTAGGGAGGACAGAGTAAAATGGGGCCCAGCAGGGGCCACCCTTCTCCCAGCGCCCTTCTGGACCCCAAACTGGGCAGGGGAGATGCCTCATGCATACTCTAGGGGCACAAGAACCACTGGCTGCGGCCTCAGCAAGCCAGCAGACAGACTGGGGGTGGGATGGGGAGGGGTTTGTAGGCAGCGCAGCAAAGGAGAGGTTTAAGGAGGGTTTGAAAGTGGATAATGAGGTGGCTTTTCCCAAGCACGATGGGCAGCATGGGAAGACGCATGAAGGCGCTTGTTTGAAAACCTAACAGGTAGATGATAGAAGCTGACATCATGGGCCAACTGGAAGCCGTTGTCAACACCCTGATAGTGAATTGAGATAACAGGTCGGGGCAGGAGGGTGTAAAGGGCTGTGAAAGTGAAGACGAGCAGCTTATGTTCGATGAGATAGAGAAGGGAGAGCCACTGTAGGGATTCAAGGAGAGAAGTGACGGTCTAGGAAAATGATCCATGCAGCAGCATCCTCAATGGATCAAGACGCCATTTGTCAAGGCCAGAGAGAAAGATGCCGCAGTACTCAAGATGTGAGATGATGGGAGCTTGGCTGAGAGTTCAGCTGTGCGGATGGTCAGGAAAGGCCATATCTTAAACGTGTTATTCAGAAACAATAGGCCAGATGTAGGCATATCCCAGATGTGAAGCTCTAGAGTGGTCTGAACTGAAGACAGCACCCAGGTTACAGGTCTGAGTGATGGGCAGGATGTCCACAGTGATTGAGAAAGGAGGCGACATTTCCTGGTATAGGCTAGGGTCTCCTATTCCTTGTTAGCTTCTATTCCTTCCTGCTATAATCTGTATCTGAGATGAGTGCAGGCTAAGAGTAGACCTAGTGGTCTGTGATGGTGCACCAGGTTATGGTGCACCAGCTCTCTAGGGAGTCGTGTCATCCCATTCTCCAGGGGATTGAGTCAAGGGCTAGTTGTGTGGAGGGCAGAATTGACAAAGAGTACCACCACAGACTAACGACTCTGTGGGTGACATGTAACGATTCCTGCCCAAGAGACAGTAAAAGAGAAAAGGCACCTCCTCCATGGTATGTCTGCACCACTGTCATTCATGCCTTTGACATCCAAACTGAACTACTTCAACGAGCCTACCTGCATCTTGACTACCTTCAGCCATGGCAGACCACATGCACATACCCGCTTATTTAGCGATCCCTGCCATATGCAGGAGATCTCACTTGCGCTCTGCAAACCGTATTGTCCACCTACCTATTTGCTTCTGGGTACAATGCAAAGTGCTGACTTTTATCCACAAAAGCCCTCTAGGGCAGGGATAGGCAACCGATGGCATGTGTGCCGAAGGTGGCAAGTGAGCTGATTTTCAGTGGCATTAAAATGTATGACTGGCACACAAAACCTCAAATTAGAGTGAATAAACGAAGCCTCGGCACACCACTTCTGAAAGGTCGCCGACCCCTACTCTAGGGTATGTGTTTCAGATACCTCACAGACTCTCTCCCTCAATGCACCATCTTCAGACAGTTCAGACATTTGTACTGTCCCCAGAGTTGAATGTTGAGAGACCGGATGCAGAACATTCTCAATGGAGGATTTGACTGTGGCAACTGTGTTCCTGACTTTGTTGATTTACAGGACATAGCTGAACTTTGCACTATTCACGCAAAGTTTTGCTTCAGGGAGGGCACCTGAACCTGGGGACAGAGTAGTTTTTCTGAGTGTTGACCTTTGCTCTACTGGTTGTTTCAGTTTTTAAATGGTTGAATATATGCCCAGAAGGAAAACTGGGAGCATTTTTATAAAAGTTAAGCAAACAAAAAAAATTTCCGTAAATGCATACACACATACATCAAATCACAGGACTATCAAACAACATGAGACACGCTCCTGATTTCCCTATCTGGTCCCCAGGAGCAGCTCTCACTCAGTTAAGCACTCTGTCAAAAATTGAGAACTCACCTGTCCTAATTTGAAATTAGCCACTAAACAGATGAAAGCGGCACATGGAACTCAAACACCAGACAGCAGAAGTCACAGAATCAGAGAAAAATAGGACTGAAAAGGACTTGAACAATTTCTGGGGAAAAGGGACACTTAATAAATTGGGTAACTGCACAGAGCACCACATTTGTGTGACGCTGCAGAGATCACCGAAACATGTGTTTTATATTTCTTTTAGCCAGTCTTTCATATTGTCACATTGAGATATCTTCATTCAATTCTTTTTTCTTGCTGATTCTTGCGAGTTCTTTATCTCGTATATTTGATAAGATGTGAACCCAATTCATATGTATAAAGTATGTTGAAAATCTGTTTGCTGATCTGCAGAGTCAAAATTTGTTTGCAAAATTGGAAGCATGGACATTTATATTCCTGATTTTGTTTTGTAATGCCTTTATTTAAACTTTTTCATTTAGGGATTTTTGAAGATTAAAAAGAATGGTCTTTTATTTACAGGTACTACACCATATAAGTTATTCTCTAAAATATATATTGTAAGGATACGTAATGTGCAATACTTACCTTTAAGAAGTGCTCATTGAAAACAATACTTATATTTAAAATACACAAAAATGTGTAATACAATGAATTTTTCATCTAGAGTTTTACTAGATACTGCCATATAGATAGGACTAACAGTTATTTCAACTGTAATTAGCTGAAACAATAACTAACATCTTAGATATTATTAAATATTAGAATTATGACGAAGTTATTCAAATGAGTGGCCACAAAGATTTTGGAGTCTAGCAAGAACAACAAAAAAATACCCACATTATTTCCATTTATTAATGTGGTCATGTTCTAAAGTTGCATATTTTTCTAGCAGCAGTGGTATAAAATTTCAGTCAAGGCAACTTCTTAATTTGAAGATTCCCAGGAGGGCTTGTTCAGTACCATATGCTGACTCAGTTTTCAAATAATAGGTGAAATCTGATCTCTCTTGTGACCCACCTAAAGTCTGTCTAGGAACCCCCTTGTACCTATTTGTTATGAAAAGACACTGCTAAGTTAAATAAATTCTACGACAACACAGTTCTTCTTGAAGTTCACACAAACCTTTTAAAGTATTTAGATATCTTATGATAAGAATGAGTTATTTCTTATGATTTTCTAGGCTATTTAGCCTTATTGCATAACTTTCCAAGTCTTATGAACTCCTTTTACAAAAAATAGAAACATCATAGACAGCAGCTGAGCTGATATTTACAGCTGGTGATAACTTTCATTACCATTTGCATTACTGTTTCGGGTGGTCTGCAAACTTTCACATTATAAAGCCTTCTAACTTAAAAAAACCCAGAGGCATATAAACTGTAATCTGGATATTTTATTATATCTATCAATGCCAAGTTTTTAACATGAGTTATTCCTAATAAAAGGAAAAATTTAATCAAGTGTTTCCCTACTATTAACAAGTAATTTTCTTCCAAGCTAAAAACACATTCTTTTTCAAAATGTTGGTCTTGTGACTGTCTTCATCTTTCATTCTCCAATGATTATTTCCCCATGATTTTACATGTAAAGATCTGTATTAATAATTCAATTTGCCTTGCTTCAACCCCACCCACCAGATTAACTCAGCAAGACAAAAGTGCTCATTAATACAAGCATAATCTTCTACTCTACTCAATCATCAGTCAACAGGCTACTCTGAAATTTAGAGAACAAAAAAGTTGTATTCTCCCTTCACTGTAAACAAACAGCCTCTTTTAGTGTTAATGGAAGTTACACACCTGCCTGGAGAGAGGAATACCTCCTCCCATAAGAAAAGTATTTCAGTTGCTATAAACAATACAAGAGATTAAATTGCAGGTAAAATGCTCACAGGTAGTGGAAAAGTTTTGATAACCCCTCCAGTATTAGAGGTTACTTCCACTTGTTCAAAAGTCAACTATAAACAACCCAGAAAAAGACAGTCTAGAGGTTTAGAGGCAGCTCAATACATTGCTAAGTACAGGATCTTAGTTTAGATCCAAGCTCTTAGGCCAGAAAGGGCTGGGAATGTTGAATGTTTAACCTTTAGAAAAAGGAGCCTAAAAAACTATAAACTCTTAGGGGTAGAGACTATCAACTTATTCATTATACACAGCAAGGACCCTGGTCTTTAGGCATTGCTGCAACACAAAAAATCCATCAAAATAATAAAGAGCAGCTCTAGGGCTAACACCCCAGTGTTACTGAATTAGTTTGTTCAGCCTCCCTCTAGAGCAGGGGTAGGCAACCGATAGCGTGCGTGCCGAAGGCGGCATGCAGCTGATCATCAGTGGCACTCACACTGCCTGGGTCCTGGCCACTGGTCCGAGGGGGCTCTACATTTTCATTTAAAATTAAATGAAGCTTCTTAAACATTTTAAAAACCTTATTTACTTTATATACAACAATAGTTTAGTTATATATTAAAGACTTATAGAAAAAGACCTTCTACAAACATTAACATGCATTATTGTCATGTGGAAACTTAAATTAGAGTGAATAAATGAAGACTGGGCACACCACTTCTGAAAGGTTGCCGACCCCTGTTCTAGAGGAAGACTCACTACACTGTAAGACTGGCCTCTGCTGCGGTTGGGGAGAGAGGTGTTATAAAGTGAAATGCGGGAGCTGGAAGGGAGGGGGTTATCACAGGAACATTATCCCTCCACCCCGAAAATATACAAGGAAATTTAACCACACTTACAGATCCTCGGAGAAACAAAACCGGAACTCTAGTTCCAAACTTCTCGTCTAAGGCCCTCACTGCAGACATCAGCTGGTACGCTTGCTGACCAAAGTCCTGCAAACTCACTTCTGTGTCACTGTTAATAGTGCAGCGATAGGTTCTAACGTGCACAAAAAAACAAAGATTAACTGCAAAGTGCTAAACACTCAGAAATAAGGGGCATTATTTTTTAAAACATGGTTAAATATATAAAGCGTGCATTTGAATTACAGCTTTTACATTTAAATATGCAATTAAATATACCTTTAAATGCAAAAAGCTAGTGTTCGAGATACAATACTCAAAATTCCATGAGGTAAAACTGTGTTGGCGACACTAACTTGTGTCTGAAGACCTGTAGCAGAGTTAGCATTGTGTGAACGACTCTTAGCCCTTTGAACATACTGAGTATTCTAATATGTTACCCAACAACTTTCAAGTTCCTTTTACACTACTTTTTGCATTTAACTACCATGAGGTTAGGGAAGTCCTGAGATACAAGTTCTATGTGGATTGTAGCCACAGTTCTCTTCAGGTACAAGGGGGGGAAAAAACACCAGAAAAAATTAAAAGCAGGTCATTTGGTGGGAGTGGGGAGGGCTATATCTCCCAAACAACCCCAAAATTAAACCAAGATCTTTTAGATTTTGGCATTGAAATTTTAAAGCCAATGTGAGTTTGCATGTAGATTTAGGGCACAATGAAAAATCACCTCTAAAATAAAATTCTGCTCTAATAACTACAGTGCAGCTAAGGGATTATCCTATCATTTGTGAACAGACAGGGCCCTGGTCTACACTACGAGTTTAGGTCAAATTTAGCAGCATTAGGTCGATGTAACCCTGCACCCGTCCACACGACAAAGCCATTTTGTCGACTTACAGGGCTCTTACAATCAATTTTTGTACTCCTCCCCGACAAGGGGATTAGCGCTGAAATCAACGTCACGTGGTCAAATTTGGTATTGGCCTCTGGGAGCTATTCCAGAGTGCTCCATTGTGACTGCTCTGGACAGCACTTTCAACTCAGATGCAGTAGTCAGGTACACGGGAAAAGCCCCAGGAGCTTTTGAATTTCATTTCCTGTTTGGACAGCGTGGCGAGCTCACCAGCACAGGTGACCATGCAGTCCCAGAACCGCAAAAGAGCTCCAGCATGGAGCTAACGGGAGGTACTGGATCTGATCGCTGTGAGATGAATCCGTGCTATCAGAACTCCATTCCAAAAGACATAATGCCAACATATATGCCAAAATCTCCAAGGGCAAATGTGAGGTGTTTACAATGCTCACAGCTGCAGCGGTGAACTGAGCGGCCTCCTGCTTGCAGTCCTATGGCGTACTCACGGGCACTCCAGGAAAGAGGGTGAGAAATGATTCTCTGCTGTTGCTTTCACAGAGGGACAGACAACTGACGACATGCACCCAAAACCACCCGTGACAATGTTTTTGCCCCATCAGGCATCGGGAGCTCAACCCAGAATTCCAATGGGCAGCAGAGACTGCGGGAACTGTGGGATAGCTACCCACAGTGCACTGCTCCGAAAGTCGACGTTAGCCAGGGTACTGTGGACACACTCGGAGGACTAACTGTGCTCAATGGGGACGCATGCAATCGACTGTATAAAATCTGTTCCGAAAAATGGACTTCTACAAAACTGACCTAATTTTGTAGTGTAGACATACCCAGGAAGCATAGCTGAACTGATTACTTTCTTCTGAGAGCAGCATAGTACAACTAGATCAGTGGTTTTCAAAATTCTTTTCTGGTGACCCAGTTGAAGAAAATTGTTGATGCCTGAGACCCAACAGAACTGGGGATGAGGAATTTGGGATGTGGGGGTGAGGGCTGTGGGGTGGGGCCAGGAATGAGGGTTTTAGGGCATGGGAGGGGGATCAGGGCTCTGGACTAGGGGTGCAGACTCTGGGATGGGGATGAGCGGTATAGGGTGCAGGAAGGGGCTCTGAGTTTGTGGGGGGCTCAGGGTTGGAGCAGAAAATTAGGGCACAGGGTTGGGTTGCAGGCTTATGTTGGTGGCTCCTGGTCAGCAGCAAAGCGGGTGATGCAGAGGCAGGCTTCCTGCCTGTCCTGGCACCGTGGACTGCGCTGCACCCCAAAAGTGGCCAACAGCAGGTCTGGCTCTTAGGCGGAGGCGCGCAAGCAGCTCCGCATAGCTCTCACCAGCAAGCACCCCCACCCCCACAGCTCCCATTGGCCTGTTCCCAGCCAATGGGAGTGCAGAGCCGGTGCTCAGGGCGAGGGCTGTGCGTGGAACTCTGTGGTCCCCCGCCTAGTAGCCGGACCTATTGCTGTCCATTTCCAGGGCACAGAGCGTGTCAGAACAGGTAGGGACTAGCCTGCCTTAGCCAGGAAGCACCACTGACAGGAATTTTAACAGCCCATCAGCGGTGGTGACCAGCGCCATTGCGACCCAGTGTCTTACATTCTGTGACCCAGTACTGGGTCGCGACCTGCAGTTTGAAAACCACTGATCTAGATGCCTTGTACCAGAATTCTTACGCTGCCAGGGAATACAGACACACAGTCTACTACAAGTTCAAGAATGAAAGACATTTCTACTTTTATTGATGTTATTCAAACATGTAGTGGTCTTCTCTCCCCGTGACACATGTGTGTAAGTAATATCTACATTAAGGGGACATATGTTCGAGTAACAATAGGAGACTAAATCCCATCAAACAACAGAGTTAAGAACACTTTACTAGATGCCTAAAAAGCCACAGTCAAGGAAGAAGAACGTGCTGGTTAAAAGAACAATCTGGTTTATAGCAAAAGGATGAAAGGGGAAGTTGATAGTAATGAATATAAATCAGAAGTTTGGAATTGTAGAAAATTGATAAAGGAAGTAAAGGCACACAAGGAGAAATGTATGACCAGCAGAGTTAAGGACAATTAAGGACAAAGCAAATTTCAGGAGGCTTTTTATATTGATCAGAATATTCACAAATTTAAGTGCACAAAAAACCTGAGAATATTTTATTAGGAGAATTTACTGATGTACTTATTTTTATTTGTTTTGTATGTAATAGGAAGATAGATATTCTAAACACTGTAGTCTTTAGGGAGGAACATTTACCTGGACCGACAATTATCACAGCATTTTTCTGTTCCCATGATGCCAGAGGAGGCCTTCCGGAGTTGTTTGTCTTCAAAATGAGACAAGATGATTCTACCCATGGGAACATTGAGAATTAAATAAAAGAACAAGAATTTACATGTTAAATTCATTGCAAAAAACAATGAGTTGAAATCATCATCATTAATTGATTCACCTGGGAGCCAATTATTTGCACTTGATTTCACCAAAGACAAGGATGTTTGTTTTTAAAAAGTAAATCAGAAGTTCTTAATTCTGGTATTTAATTATGCAAACGATGGTAAATATTACTTTTTAAAATAAAATTACATTTTTGCAAAGCATTTAAATTATGTAGCTACATCTTCAGCTGTGACTGAAATGCAATGGCCAATACTAATTGTGTACTGTGGACTTACAGAACATGCACAGTAAAATATAATACTCACCTTCTCCTGCAGCTGTTTGAGGTAAGGTACTTCTCTATCTTTGCTGCCATATTTAATTTGTATAGTCGGAAACTTTCATTACGTATCTCATTTAGAAGACGTCTGCCATTAAAACGAAAAACAAATAAGCTTAAACACTTGTCCACAAGTTTCTCTTTGCGCAAATAGCGACAGCAAGCTCACAATACATACCACTTTCAACCTATTTCACACACAGCAGTGGTTCTCAATCTGCAGTTTGACAGGACTCCACAAAAAGTCTTTCCGTACAGCACAATACACTAAACCTTCATGATCTGGGAAAGGGGAAGAGGAAGGGGGATGGAGACGAGAGAGACTCTTACGTCACCTTCCTTTCTGTGGGTTTCTTTTAAGAGAAACACTGACATATTATCATCAGTGGCAACTGGACTGAGGGACTGCAAGGATGGTGGACTATACAGGGGTGGCCAACCTGTGGCTCCAGAGCCGCATGCAGCTCTTCATAGGTTAATGTGCGGCTCCTTGTATAGGCATTGACTCCGGGGCTGGAGTTACAGTGTGCTGTGGGGTGCTCACTGCTCAACCCACTGCTCTGCCCCAGGTCCTGCCACCACTTCAGCCCTTCCCCCAAGGCCCCTGCCCCTTTCTCCTGAGCCTGCCTTGCCCTCGCTCCTCTCCCCTCCCCACTACAGCCTCTTGCACACTGCAAAACAGCTGACTGCAGCAGGCGGGAGGCACTGATTGGCAGGGCTGCTGGTGGCGGCAGGAGATGCTGGGAGCGGATGTGGGGCTGTTGATGTATTACTGTGGCTCTTTGGCAATGTTCATCAGAAACTACTGGCTCCTTCTCAGGCTGGCCACCCCTGATCTAGAAGTTCAAGCCTGAAAAGGTCAGTTTTAGGGAAAGACTGAATTCACATTGCTTTTGAGCATATGTTTTCCAAAAATAACAACAGGCCTTGTACTTAGCATCCTGACCGCTACCTGCCTTCACATCATGGACATTCTCAGGGAGGCTGGGTGGGACAAAGCAGAGGACTGCTGGACTCATACTGTGCTCCTGGAGGATATCACTGCATAATGAGTGTTTTCACATATATTAAGTGAAGGCACTATATAGCAAAACAACAGAGTATCTCCACTACCAGCAAACATTTTAAACCCGCCCCCTCCTGCTCATTCATGATAGTAAATTCTGGCTACAGAATGAAAAAGTTTCCTATGATCCCAGGCTGTTCCCAATACTATACCTGTTAAAAGCCATATCAGCTGCAGTCCAAAATACATAACAAGAAGCAGGAAGCCCATCACGGCCAGCCCTTCCAATTTCTTGGTAGTAGGATTCCATTTCCTTAGGGGCACCATAATGAATAACTCTACGGATGTCTGCTTTATTGATACCCATTCCAAAGGCCACCGTAGCCACAATGCACTGGGAAATAATCATAACATACATGTTTAACTTACCTGTAAAAATATGTCTAAACCAACACAGTGTGTAATGACTTTTGAGCCACACATTCAAATTCAGCCTAAAGTTTAGTAGCTTCCAATCACACTCAGCTTCTATACTGCTGTCAGTAAGGAACATGTATTGGTAGCAGCATAAGCACATCATTAATCAAAGTCATAATGAGTCAGCAGAGATATTTAGAGCAGGGGATGAGAAGTTAGGTACATTGGGTTCAACCACCAGTAGAACAAGTAGCTGTACTTCTGGTGACTGACATTATCCATAGATAAATACAGATATACAAGCAGCCCCTGAGTAGAATGTTATAAATTGGTGGTATGGGGTACTCTTCATTTCCCACGACAATTCTGTGATCTATGTCACAAAATGACTGCACATTAGCAGTGAGAAAAGTCACTCCTAATTATACACTGTAGATTGTACAGCCAGGAAAGACTGATGTATTTGAGGATGAAGTGTATGTTTCAGATCTTTATAAAGTAAATGAGGTTAAGAAGAAAGTCAAAAATTATGTCACTGTAGACAGACTGTGGAAGCCAAAGGATAGTTTCTTGCCCATAAGGCCAAAGGTACAAAGTACCTTTGAAAAATAGAGACTGGTATTTCAAAATTCTCTCACTCTGTACATGTCAAAAGAATAACTAACCCATTTCCTACAGATCATCATCCTGTAGCACAAATTTTTACCTGAATTTCATCTCTCATGAACCTGTGATGAACATCTCTCCTTGCTTTGATTCCCATGCCAGCATGGTATGTGCCACAGGACAAGTTTAATTTCGTCAGCTCAGCAGCTACTTGTTCAGTGGTCTTCTTTGAAGGGCAATAAATGATAGTGGGTCCTTCAAACTCATACGTAGAGCTAAGGAAAAGAATAATAAACAAACTTGCTGTAAACCATAAGGAGGCCACTTGCGAACCACACGTTCAACATCTGACTCAACAGACTATGGGCTGCCGGGCTGTAGATTTGCAGCAAGTCTTCATTATCCTGGGCATAAGCAGCTTCAAAATCTGCATTATTCTTCTCATTTATTTGTAATGTGTTTCTCTAGGGGGAAGATATCTAGCTGATTTAAACCGTCATCGTCCCACAGACTTCCATGCAGCTATGACAATTAACGCCAGCCAAGGATCTCTTCCTGGATTCTTAGCCAGGGTAAGAATCTTGTCAGACACAAAGCAGTTCAGAAAAGATAACAAATACTATTGAAATGGAAGAGATTTTACCTGAAAGAGTCTAAAGATTTACCAATATCACATACTGCTGCCCCATAATAACTCTCCTGGTTGATGTTAAAATCACAAGTACTATTTTCAGACACACTTGCTGTGACTGAGTGCACCAAGCATTGAAAAAGAGCCAAAAACTTGTGAAAATCTTTTCCCATTGGCAGGCAGCCTGTGGCCCACCTCTCTCAACTCACTCCCCTTCTCTATGCCTGACACCTTCCTGCCTGCAACCCCCAACTATACACATAACCCCTCGCTCCAACCAGCTCAGCCTGGCATTCTCCTCTTTCCCCCCGTTGCACACATTCTCATTCCAACCTGTCACCCTTCACCCCACATCTTCTCTGATCAACAGCTCTCACATTCTATTTCCCTACTTGCCAGCCATGCTGCCCTTCTAAACAAAACCGAACCCTCCTCTGAAAATAAAAGGACAATAAACGAACAGAAATAGCAGACACAAATACAGAGCTATTTGTTGCCCATATGAATGGAATCACAACACAACACTAGTGACCCATCAGCAACTATAGAGACTGTCACTGAAACCCTACCTTCTCCCACCCACCCTACATACACATTGTGCTTTCATTTTGATGCTTGTGTATCTGTAAGTCAATAAAAAAAGGAAGAGACTGTCTGTGCCAGCCTACCTGTAAGGAAACACATTTGGGATTTTTCATTTGCAGCCAGGCAAATGAAAACTTAACGCTAGAAATCAAAATCATCACTCTGAATTTAGGATTATGCACAAATTCAATCTTATTTTTCACATAATATGGTTTAGAAAGTAATCCACTCTACAGCTCAATATTAGCATTTTCATTGCACTAGTGCCAAGATTAATGCTCCTGTATGCTGGGCACTGAACAAGCACAGCAAGAGACTATCCAAGCCCTGAAGATCTTATTAAATAGACAACACAAATGGTGGGAGGGGAAGAGAGGCAGACACATGAAATGATTTGCCCAAGATCACATAGCAGTTCAGCAGCAGAGTCAGGAAGAGAACCTAGCCTCCTAGTCCCAGTCCAATCCAAGTCCACTTTGTTATTCTTGGTTTTGACCCCAAGTCTGGCACACATTTGAGAATATCTGAGATACAACAGCAGCAGCTGATAGCACAAGCAAGCTAGCAAAGCCTCACCTTTTCTTTTTAATAAGGAAAGGTTTTAAATCCTGAAGAATACAACCAGTTTTTCGTCCAACTTCTAAGTATAAGTTAGGTCGGTCAAAACTAGTACATGTGACTTGAGGATTCTTTAGGTTTAAACAGCGCACTATGTCTTCTCTAACCGAAGGGCTCGCTGTTGCAGTTAAAGCAACAATAGGAACCTGAAATGAAAAGCACAGAGAAATGATGGAAGGAGAAAAATGAAAACTGAGTCCAGTCATTCTTATTTCTTTTTATTTGTGATTCCAAGTTAAGGAAAAAATGGGATGAGACTAGATATCCTGGTCTGCTTAAAGTCTCTGGAAAATTTGATGCTTCTGAAGAAGAGACACAATATTATATTTCCAAGACCTTTTCATTGTCACAAAGAAATATATTTTAATGATCCTTCCGTAAAAACAAACAGAGGTTCACCTGTCTACATGGGGGAAACAGAAACTATATTTAAACAAATATTTTTATATTTAACTGGATTTGGACAATTATCTTTACAGTTTCTTCAACATGATTACACAAATTTTCAAATATGGGTGTCTAAACTTAGGTACCTTAGGACAAGCTCTTCAGAAATAGGAGCCAAAAGTTAGGCTCCTAAGTCCATATTTCAGCCAACTACAGTTAGGATTTTCGAAGATGCCTATGTGACCAGAAGTCAATGAAATCTGTGCTTCTAAGTCAGTGGGGTGCTTTTCAAAATCCTACCCGGAGGCTCCTGAATCCATATTTAGGCACCTAAATTGAGGTGCCTATTTTTGAAAATTTTGGCTCTTAGTCTGTGTTTTATCACCTAAATAAATGGCCTAGTTTTCAAAAACAGTGAGTACCCACAACTCCAGGATACACAAATTTGAAAATATGGTGCCATAATGAATAAGATGTTTTAAGTCTAGCACCCGAGTGGAAAAAAAAATAATCCTGCTTAAATCATGGGAGTCATGTATAAGTACCTACATATATAGACCAATATTTTCCCCATGACTAAAATGTGTCGTTTTCAAAAAGGCTACAAAAACATCACTAAAGGTCTGCATATTGACAATCACTCACTTGCATTAATATAAATGAGAATACACTATAAATCAAGTTCTCCCATCAGATGCGCACACACACTTCCATCGCCTTTGAATTGAAATAGGACATGTAGATGAGTACATCTGAAAGCATATTTCATCGCTATGAAGGCTTGAAAAGTAGCCACCCTAATTTACACCTCACAGGAGTATTTCAGGGCACACAATAGATCTTATGTGCATTTTGGTTTTATTCAAATGTCTCAGTGCTTCAAGCATGTCTAAAGAAGAGCAACGTCAGAAAAAAAAATCATAAACCTACTAGAAAAATTTACTTTTAAACATAATTTACAACATCCTCTTTTATCTTATTTACAAACAAGCCTCACCAAAGGGAGCGCTTTCTTTAACGAACCCAAAGTCCTAAATGAATTTCTGAAGTCATGCCCCCACTCTGAAATACAATGAGCCTCATCAACAGCTATCAGCGTGATACCTGGGGTTGGAAAAACACACACACACACAAAAAGACCATGAATTATATAATATGACACTGATTTAGAAAAAGACACAATGTGTTCTAGAAAATAAAAGCCTTGTTTACCGAAATTAAACTTTACAGTGAAGTCTGATCAGCCCTCGGCTACAATGCAGATGGAATCCCAGGTAATACAGGGAAAGGTATAATTAGTTTGTGTGGGTTTCTAAAATGGCTTCTGATGTAATGACCAGTGGAAATCCATTTTCACATTGATCTTTTTCATATGAAGTCATGAGAGATTTCGCAGATCTTCCTCCTCTCCTCCACTTTTCCCTTCACCATGTCTGTGGCCTTCAAGCCCATTGCTCATAAAATTTGTTTCAGATCAGCTCCCTATATCTCCACAGCAAGGCACACTTCCTCCTTCGGTGCCAATAAAGACTTCAGGCCAGTTTGCTAATATTCATTGAGGTGTTTATAGCTACTATCAGTTTTGTTTCCTTGGTACTGAAATAAGGCCTGAGATTCCCAGGATTGCTCCAATCCTCTTAAGAGGTAACATGAGTATAGGTAAATCTGATGGCAGAGGAACTTCTAAAGCAACTCTTCATACTAACACATGCAGCACACATTATGGTTTGAACTATCACTTTATCTCTGCAACCAGTGCTTTTATCAGCCTGTTATATAAAAGATTCTGCAATTTAAGGGCCATGTCCTGGAGGCATCACGCACACTCAAATTCCACTGACTCCAATGGAGTTCAGGAAGCTCTTTGCATCTCACAGCACTGGGCACTAAATTGGGGAAATCACAAAAAAGTGTTTGAAGTTTGAATTATTTTGAATTGTCCTGATGGTCACTTGGGTCATTAGCGGCATTATTGCACTTCGTAAGAAAAATAGTTTATTAGCCACAATACTTGCACTGCATGCATTTATGAAGTGTAATATTCTGAAAAATTAGAGTGCTAATATAGGCTTATTTTTCATTTATTGAAGATACTTTTGAGAACACTGAGTGCATGTTCCACCACCAATACTAAAGAGCCTACTCTGATCCTTCTATTATCCCAGTTCTTAGTAGCCAGTCTTTCATGAAGAATGAACATTATGTGCTCTCTCTATATAGCTATATCTAGTAATTATCTTAGTATTATTTTAACAGAGTCTTCAAACAGAACGTTATGCGCTCTGTCTATATCTAGTAATTATCTTCTTATTATTTTAACAGAGTCTGCTGACACCAGCCAGTGGGGATTGCCCTAATAGACTCTGAGCTTGCTGTTAGTATCGAGAAACAGTGCTGAGAAATTCTCAAAACAGGGTATATTAAACAAATACAAAGAGAAAAAATATTAAAACACTGGAAGGACCTTTGAATAAAAGCAACATAATCCAATTTCTACTCCTAGAAGAATTCTGCACCAAAACATTAAAAATTCTACTCACAATATTTTAAAATTCTGCAAAACACTGCTCCGGCCGTCAGACCCGTGCAGGGCAAGTAGGGGTCGGGCTGTCAGCCCCAGGCAACTAGGGCTCCTGCTGTCAGCCTCACACCTAGTGAGGCTCGGGCTGTCAACGGGAGCCTCGCCATGCGCAGGGCTGAAATTTGTGATTTTCATCAACAGGAAGCATTTTGATGGAAATCACAAATTCTGCATGAAAAAATAAAACTCTGCAAGGAGAGTAATTCTATGCAGATTCTGCATTGCACAGTGGCAAAGAATTCCCCCAGGAATAAATTCCCCACATCTACCAAAATTAACCTACCACAACATACCAATGGTTTGGTCAAGTTCCTGAAGTAGCGATAAGTTCCCCGAGCAGTACTCTGGAGTTATATATACAACTCTATAGTGGCCCCTACAAAATTGGGAAAATAGATTGTCATATGCAGCAGATGAAAGAGATCCTAAACAATTCATCCAACTGAAATGAAAGAGTGCATCGGATAAGATGAAGGAGGGGACAATACAGAGAGGTTGTGAACGGGAAACATGAGAGGAAACGAATGATGCAGAGAGAGGGTAGAGAGAGTGGGAACAAAGGAGGGAAGGCAGGAAGAGAAAGAGGAAAGGAATTTCTTTACATTTTATGGCCAGAAGGAGCTGTTATGACCATGTAGTCTAAGCTCTTGTATACCCCAGGCCAGAGAATCTCACTCCGAGATTTCTGCATTCAGCCTAATAACCTGTGGCTGAGCTATAGAGGTAGAAATAGATGTTCAACCTTGATTTAAAGAGTCCAAAGGGGAAAAGAAGATAAGATCAAATATTAAATAAAACAGAAAAGTATTACTGGAAAGGAAATAGATTGAAAGACAAAGGAAAAATCAGTCATAGGCTGTGCTGGAAGAAATGCATAAACTTAAATTTGCCTGACATTCTCCAACTTTCAGCCGCTTATAACTTTGACAAACTTTAACCATTCAGACTGAAGTTTTCCCATGCCAGTTGTCTGTCTCAGGCTGAAATTTCTGGAATGGTTTAGTTAAAACAGTTCAACCACTTCTGAGAAGGTTAGAAAAAAATTACAGTGTTCTGCCTGTTCTAAAAAAACAACCAACTATTCTCACTGAATCTCAAGCATTTCTGTGCTTTGGAGCAGGGACTGGAAATTTGGTGTGGGGGACGATGTCGTCACTCTAGTGTCAGATATGCCTTTTGCCGTCCTTATGAAGTTACGAGCTTCTGAAAATCTCAGAAGAAATCTCTGTCCCTCAGCAGAGGAGAGAAACTGGCAGCATTACTCTCCGGACCTTCTCAGAGCGGGAGACCAGGGCCTTTTGTGTGGTGACCTGGTCATGGCAGGGCTCCCTGGAGAGGTAGTGACCGGGAGGGCTCGCCGTGCCAAGCACAGAGCCAAGAGTGATGGATGTCTGGAGAGGATTCCAGGGTTGAGAGTCACATTACACTCAGCTGAAGATGAGCAATATTTCTTTGGCACGGAAACCCTCGGGGTAGACAGCTCCCAGATGGGCAGTGGGGCAGCCAGGCTGACGCAGCGGGGTCAGACTCAGATTTTCTGTGTCAGGGGAGCCACAGGGCTAACAGCTCCTCTTTCTCCCCCACCCTGGTTCCAAGGGGGAGGACCAGGGCCCCGATCCTCCCTTTGAATGGCACTCATGCCTACGTGACAACAAGAGAGCTGGCTTCAGCAGAGCTGAAGTGGTTGATGAAGTGGTCCCATGAGCTTCCCTGCTTTTGGTATCAGGACACAGGACCAGAGGATAAAACTCCCTGCTCACCAGGCACTAAAGGATTTTGTCTCAGCCCAGGCTCAGACCCACAACCCCAATCTAGGGCAAAGCCGCTGCTGCTCAGAATCTAACACTACCCATCAGAATACTCCCCCAGATGGCACTTCAAACAGCTTGCAGTAGTACATCAAGTCCTGGCAGAGACGGAAAGGCAACCTCAGCTTCTATTGAGGACGGGGCCTTCACCTTGTGAGTCCATCCAGAATAGTCACTAATTGGTCACACAAGGGGTCAAGTTTAAACGCTGAGGCCTTTCCCTCAGCCATGAGGTGGAAAAATGTGATGAGAGACACGGGAACAGCCAGCAATAAAGGAAACTAAAGTCTGCCAATAAAGCAGAGAAAACTAACGCTAACTGAGTAATGATCTATTCTAACCAGTAAGAAGTAGAGGCGAAGTCTGACAGAAAAAACAGCGCAGGGAGCAAGTGAAGTACCATTGCCTTCCAACTCACTGCCACAGGCAGAAAGAGTCATGGTCACATTCCCACATGTCCCCCCATTCAGGGCAAAGAGCCCAACAGACTCTGCTTGACAAAAGGCCCACACCACAAATCAACACGAAGAAAAATTCACACTTATTTCACATTAACATGAGAACAACTTTCATGAATTTAGCTAAATTCTTTTAAATTCTTTCCAGCACTTGAAGTATTCAGGACCTGGTAGTTGAGAAATTAAAAAGTAATTAAACTTACGCTTTGATGTCCCCCATCACATGTTTTAACTGAGCTGATCCAAGCAAGCAAGCTGGAATGCCTGACATTCTGTACGAAAAAAGCAAAAAAGCACAAGCAAGACGTGGTTCATTCATGTGAATCTGTTTCTTGTCTCTGAGCCAGTTTAGGACATATGACAGTGTTTTGCCTCCCACCCCATGACTAGCCTCTTGTGTGCGGCCTTATCAAAGTCCTTCTGAAAGTCTAAAAACATGTCAACCAGCTCTCATTTATCTCTACTTTAGAGACCCAGTCAGAGAATTCTAACAGATTAATGAGACTTAATTTTCCTTTTCAGACACCATGCTGGTTAGACCCTATCATACCATGATCTTCCAGGTGTTTTACTATTCTATTTAATTGTGCCAGCCAATATACTAGTTGCAGATATAAGGCTTATTGGTCTATAATTCCTTGGATCACCTCTAAATCCTTTAAAAATATATAGGTACAAAATTTGTTACCACTCAGTAAAGTAGCTGTTTTTAATGAGCAATTCAATATTTTTGCTACCAGCTCAGCCCCTTCATACTTGAGCTCTTTTAGAACTCTTGAATGGACACCAGCTGGGCTTAGTGATTTATTGCTTCTTAAATTATCCATTTGTTCCAGAACTGGAACATGGACCTCGTCCAAACTGACAGCTGAATTAGTGGGCATATGAGGCTGCAGAGATCAATTCTCTTCAGCATCCAAAGTTAATGAGCCAGCGGGCAGGTGGTGAATAAACATGCACTCAGATTACATTGATGGGAGAAGTATAAATATCTAGATAACAGGTTAGATACACAAACATAATCTGGCCAGTATTTGTCCCCAGGAGCTTGTGGGCAGCAAGATTAGTTTGTCTAGCCACTCACCTACATCATAGCCACTCATCTACATATTACCATAGTTTGCATCAGAAAACAGCAAATATTCTTAATTTGCTCAAAGTTCTTAATACAAAAATTCCATCTTTGGGAATTTTCCCTGTCTGGTTTGCACAGGGTGGGAGAGAGACTGACCCAGCACAATTCTCCTTGAGAGTACATCTCAGTAATTTAGGAGAAAAAATGGCACGTCCTGTAGTTATATAAAAAAAAGCAACATAAATCCAGAAAATTCAATATTAATATTAATAGAATTTAAAGGCAGAAGGGACTATTGTGATCATTGAGTCTGACCTCCCCCAAAGAAGAGGCCAGAAAATTTCACCCAGGGATTCTTACACCAGGACTATAACACTTTTGGAAAGATACTACATCTTGATTTAAAGACTCCAAGTGATGGACAAGCCACCACATCCTACATAAGTTGTCCAAGTGGTTAATTACCCTCCTGGTTAGAAAATTGTGCTTTAAGCTGTAGCCTGAATTTGTCCAGCTTCAGCTCCCAACAACTTCTGGCTCAGGCTTCATTGCTCAGAGTTCAGAGAAGACCTTTCAGGGTCTGAGGTATCCCTCATGTACTGCTCTAGCAGGTGCCATTTTAAGAGAGATTCCCTTGACTTTCTGGTCCAAGTAAAACAGGACCTGAAGAATGAGCAGCAAGAGAGTCCATGAGATCCCCTCAAGCACAAATAGCATCTGCAGTGGCCATCAGTCAAGGGAATCAGCTCATAACCGGAAGGGCAGACTTTGAACCCAAGGGCATAGTATCCACTAGAAGGGCAGGAAGGTGGAAACATCTGAGGAAAAAAAATCTCACTGGACAAAAAAAAGGGGGGGGGAGGACAAGGAGCTACCAAATGAGCAGAACTACTGCTAAACTAATTATAACTTAATCTTTAATGTTAACGATGTATTATTTCCAAGACATTCTCTATTCACTAGCGGGGAAGATATTGGTGAGTTCTGACAGCCACCGGTGGCAGGAGAGAACAGAAATGGGTGCAGACACACTGCAATTTATTCCCAAGGTTGAAATAGGGAGAGTGAAGGCAAGAAAGATGTGTTGGATTCTCCATCACTAGACGTCTTTAAATCGCGACTGGATGTTTCCTTCTTAAAGATCTGCTCTAGCTCAACTAGAAGTCATTGGGCTGGATGCTGGAATCACTGAGTGAGGTTGTCAGGCCTGTGCTATGCAGGGAATCAGACGAGACGGGCCTAACCGTGAATGTCAAAGATGCAGCCTTTCACACCAACAAATGACAGACGCAGCATCTGTGAGTTTCTGTTGGGACATGTGTAGTGGAAACACAGCAGAAGACATTGTGACGAGGAGTTAGAAGTGACGTGCACAATTGCCCCTTTCATGCCTGGACTTCCATTTTCTTTGGTCAAGTAGGCCTCTGGCCTACACTTGCCTGGAAAAGCTTTTGTTTATGCACTTGCTTGCTGAGATAGCGTGAGTTTGGAATTTGGGAGGAGTTTTAGTTAATTAGAGTGGACAGCTAATTTCACAGGACATGAATCCCATGTGAAATTAGAAAGGAATCTATAAACATTGATGAGAGCTGGGTACCTAAAACCAAAACAGGTGTAATTGATAAGCTTGTTGACTGCAGATGGGCGTAACTGATGGGCTTGTTTACTGCAAATTCCCACGTAGCCTAAGTGGGTTAAGGGTATAAATAAGCCCCCTAATTTTGACTCAGGGGAGCTCCAGCTTAGGCCTGAGACCGGCGAGGTACTGTGCGTGATTGGTCTGTGGGGGTCCCTCCATTGTTGCCCCGCCCCCGGAGCTCCCGGCAACAGAAAGGAGGAAAGTGTCAGATTATATCTTTGCTCAGTAGAATTGGCTTGCTTTTAGTTTTACATTTGCCTGCTACCTCAATAAATAGCCTGAATTCTTCCTCACTTGTGTGCTCATTTGTCTCTGTATCTCATGAACTTTGATTATTTGGCAAGACAACATGGCACCTGCCTGCTTCTGTTATATTACTTACTCAAGCTGCAGCACTTGGTCCTCCATCAAAGAAATAAGAGGAGAGATGACTATTCCTGTACCTCCTGTGTAAATGGGTGGGAACTGGAAGCACAAGCTCTTCCCATATCCTTAAAAAGAAAAACATACCTCTAATGACAGAAGTATTAAATACCTGAAATTTTAATTCCTCCCCAAAGCCTTGTTTCGCATCTCACTTTCCCCATTATTGTACTTCCTAACAATCAATAAATCCATGCAAGACAATTTTCAGACCATGTTCTCTACAAAGCAGTCATAAAAGAAGCTTACATATGTTCTTTTAACATAAGGTTAGTTAAACAGAAATTAAAAGGTATAGTACCAAAAGCAAAATCCCTGCAAGCTGCATGGAAACTTTTTAAAGACACCATTATAGAGGCTCAACTTAAATGTACACCCCAACATAAAAACGTAGTAAGAACCAAAAAAGAGTCACCATCGTTAAACAACAAAGTAAAAGAAGCAGCGAGAGGCAAAAAGGCATCCCTTAAAAAGTGGAATATAAATCCTAATGAGGAAAATAGAGGCGAGCATAAACTCTGGCAAATGAAGTGTAAAAATATAAGTAGAAAGACCAAAAGAAGAATTTGTAGAACAGCTAGCCAAAGACTCCAAAAGTAGCAGCAAAAATTTTTTTAAATACATCAGAAGCAGAAAGCCTGCTAAACAACCAGTGGACTATCAAAACACTAAAGAAGCACTCAAAGACAATAAGGCCATTGTGAACAAACTCAATGAATTCTTTGTGTCGGTCTTCACTGTTGAGGATGTGAGGGAGGTTCCCACACCTGAACTATTCTTGTTGGGCGACAGATCTGAGGAACTGCCCCAAATTTGAGGAGTCATTAGAGGAAGTTTTGGAACAAATTGATAAACTAAACAGTAATAAATCTCCAGGACCTGCTGGTATTCACCCAAGGATTCTGAAGGAACTCAAATGTGAAATTGCAGGACTACCAACTATCATCTGTAACCTACCGTTTAAATCAGTTTCTGTACCAAATGACTGGAGGACAGCTAATGGGACGCCAATTTTTAAAAAGGGCTCCAGAGGTAACCTTGGCAACTACAGGCCAGTAAGCCTCACTTCAGTATCAGGCAAACTGGTTGAAACTATGGTAAAGAGCAAAACTGTCCGACGCATACATGAATGTAATTTGTTGGGAAATAGTCAACATGGTTTTTGTAAAGAGAAATTATGTCTCTATAACCTATTAGAATTCTTTGAGGGAGTCAACAAGCATGCAGACAAAGGAGATCCAGTGGATACAGTGTATTTAGATTTTCCGAAAGACTTTGACAAGATCCCTCATCAAAGGCTCTTAAGCAAAATAAGCAGTCATGGGATAAGAGGGAAGAATCTCTCATGGATTGGTAACTGGTTAGAAGATAAGAAACAAAGGGTAGGACTAAACGGTCACTTTTCAGAATGGAGAGAGGTAAATAGTGGTGTTGCCCAGGGATCTGCACTGGGCCCAGTCCTATCCAACATATTCATAAACAATCTGGAAAAAGAGGTAAACAGTGAGGTGGCAAAATTTAGAGATGGTACAAAACTACTCAAAATAGTTAAGTCCCAGGCAGACTGCAAAGAGATACAACAGGCCTGCACAACTCGGAAAGCACCGAGGGCCATATTACTGTAAAAAAACCAGCTGTGGGCTGAAAAGCCCTGCCTTCGCCCTGCCCCCATCTGCTTCCCTCCACCACACCACTTGGCTTGCCCCACCCCTACTCACCCCCCACGGGCAACACAGTGAGCCTGTGCGGGCCGCATGTGGCCCCCAGGCCGCATGTTGTGCAGGCCTGAGATACAAAACGATCTCACAAAACTGGGTGACTGGGAGACAAAATGGCAGATGAAATTCAATGCTGATAAATGCAAAGTAATGCATGTTGGAAAACATAATCGTAACTATACATATTGGGGTAAGCCCAGAACAGACAGCTACATTGGGGGGGTGGGCAGATGGAAGGGAAGCAGTCCCAGAAGGTTAAAAGGCCCTCTCCTTACCAAATGAAGAGAGGTAACTAAAGGTTAATTGGGTTCAGCTGAGTAGAGGTTGCCAGAGATGCAGTCAAGATCAGCTGATGCCAATTAAGGGCTGTCAGAGACCTTTTTAAACCTTTCCCTGTTAGGAAGGGAGGGGGAAGAGAGAGAGAAGAAGTGAGGCTGTCAATAGGCTGGGTGCAGCAGGACAGGGAGCCTCTCCAGGAAGGGAAGCAGCATTTTCTGACCAGAAGGGGAGAAAAACCAGCCAAAGGACTGATTAAGAGAAGCAAGAGCTTGCCTTTGGGCATTCTAGGAGGTCTGCCTTGCCCAAACCAGTCTCTCCAAGGCATAAAGGACTTGAGCCTGGTGAGACAGAGAGGGTACTTTGCCACAGTATACATTGATGGGGTCTGAATTAGCTGTTACCACTCAAGAAAGATCTTGGAGTCATTCTGGATAGTTCTCTGAAATCATCCACTCAATGTGCAGCGGCAGTCAAAAAAGTGAACAGAACGTTGGGAATCATCAAGAAAGGGACAGATAATAGGACAGAAAATATAATATTGCCTCTATATAAATTGATGGTACGTCCACACCTTGAATACTGGGTGCAGATATGGTTGCCCCATCTCAAAAAAGATACATTGGAACTGGAAAAGGTTCAGAAAAGGGCAACAAAAATGATTAGGGGTACAAAATGGCTTCCATATAAGAGATTAATAAGACTGGGACTTTTCAGCTTGGAAAAGAGGCGACTAAGGGGAAATATGATAGAGGTCTATAAAATGAATGGTATAGAGAAAGTAAATAAAGAAGTGTTATTTACTCCTTCTCATAAGACAAGAACAAGGGGCCATCAAATGAAATTAATAGGTAGCAGGTTTAAAACAAACACAAGAAAGTATTTTATCACGCAACGCACTGCCAGTCTCTGGAACTCATTGAGGGTAGAGGAGGCAAATACTATAACGGGGTTCAAAAGGGAGCTAGACAGATTCATGGAAAATAGCCATTGACGGATCTATTAGCCAGGATGGGCAGGAACGGTGTCCCTAGCCCCTGTTTGCCAGAAGCTGGGATTGGGTGACAGGGCACCCACTTGATAACCTGTCTGTTCATTCCCTTTGGGGCACCTGACATTGGTCACTGTTGGTAGACAGGATACTGGGCTTGATAGACCTTTGGTCTGACTCAGTACAGCCGTTCTTATATTCTTAAGGTGTGTACTTACCAGTTGCCATGACAACAAGATTATCTCTTTTGTCTTGTAAAACAGAAGAGATCACTTTCCACTGGACCCTTGAAATTAAATACATACTGATTAATTTTTATTTGCCTATAAGAACTGTATCTTGTGCTGCTATAACACATATCTGGCATCCACATGTGTAACATTAAAATTTAAGTAAAATTGTCAGTTCACTAAAACCACAGTTGAAACCACTTTCTTAGAATTCTAGATGTGCTCCCTCTCCCCAAACACTACTTACAGCCAAACTATGGTTGTTTTTCTCCTACAAGTCCACTGAAGTCATATTGGGACTATGTGTAGGAGTAACGCAAGCAGGATTTGCCTTAATCATTAGTTGGGGTTGGTCCTGCTTTGAGCTGGGGGTTGGACTAGATGACCTCCTGAGATCTCTTCCAACCCTAATCTTCTACGATTTTATGATTAATGGAAGACTACAAATTCAGTAGATGCCCAGTAAGTTATTAAAAGCTGATCTTCAAATAGGTTTACCAACTATTATCACCACAAAAGGAAGTGAGATGATACACTGCTGCCAAACACAGCTTTGGTCCTTTTTGTGTGCAACCGAAGAGAGGGTATTAAAGTAAATAAAGTTAAGAAAAATCCAAATTTGCCTTATTGTCTCTCAGAATTTACCAAATTGATTTTTCCCCAAAGCAATTTTACATAAAATTTCCTCCATGAACACTGCAAGCCATATGGCATTTTAAGAATTATTTTAACCTATTTATATTGAAAATAAGACCATATAATGATCTAACCCTGAGAAATTTTAGATGTATTGCAGTGCACAGAAGTCATACACATTACTGGAGAAACAAGGTGGGTGAGGGAATGTATTTTACTGGTCCAACAGAAGATATTACCTCACCCATAATAACGTCCTGAGACCAACACAGCTACTGCAACATGGAAATATGCACATTATTGCTCCTAGTTACCAAGTAGTTACTACATACCGATAGTTAAATTACTGCATAATATTCTAGGCAATTTGTTACATGATGTATATAAACAATACTGCATATCGGTTACGATGCCTTAGAAATCTATCCTCGCTATCCTAGCACTGTTTGTAGAGCTATCTGATTACCACAGCCTTTTGTGCATTACCGCACTCTGTTCTTCCATACTATGTGTCTAACGGACAAATCCAACCTCCTCCCCCCCCCCCCCCCAAAAAAAAACCCCACCTCAGTTATGAAGTTTACTGTGACACGAATGAGTAATTTAAATTTTTTGTTGTATGAAATATTTTGAGATATCTAAATTACCTTTGTTATTTTAGTGTATCACCTTACTTATCTGGGCCTGCTAAGATAAGTGACAAGAACATGGAAGTCTACTCTATAAGTGCTTTGATACAGGTACTTCACTATGAGATTTACTTTGACAACTCCTCAAGGCAGGGGTTTGTGCCTTTTTTGTGTGTCTTCTACACTAAGCTTTCTATTGATGCTTATCATAAGCAACAATAGAAAATCATTCTAAATTAAACAAAAGACAGGAACTGGACAAGTACATTATATGATAATTGATAACACACTTACGGTTTAAAACCAGAATGCCCAAAATATGTCTTTAAGCACGTAACTTCCATTTCATTAGGTACAGGCAACAAAGGATCTGAAGGAAAAACAGCGCATGCATATTTAGCTTAATTACACATGAAAAGACATGGACTGAAAGAGATTAGGAAGTTTGTTGCTATTCGTTTCCTGGGCCCTGGAAAGCTGGCAGCTCTAACATGAAAGTCTAACAAATTTGCAAAATACTGTTAAGGATTAAAACCATGAATCTCTTTCTTGGTAAGATTACTTCTCTAAACCTATATAACCCCATGAAACACTAGCAACCAATAACCTTTGCATATTCTTGCCAATTTCTATTTGCAACACATCAGTTAAATAGAACTCCTTAGAAATGGCTGGGGTGGGCTGGAGACTGCCTAGCAGAAGGGAAAATTTCAAGGAGCAAAGGTTGGGCAGGCCAGGACTCACTTCAGCAGCACTCCCCACGTGCCCTGTCTCCACATAAGTTCCCAACCGCTGGGTCAAAATCACCAGGGAGGAGACAGACCAGCCAGGGTCCACAGAGGGAGCCTTCACGGAGCCGTGAGACTGACGTGATGAGAGGAAGACAGGCTGTGCAGAGGGTATCAGTTTGGGACAAATGATTCGCCATCCCATCTACCTTGTTCTGAATATGTTTCCAGTTTTAGTTTGGAAGGAGTCAACTACACTTTGCCAAGGACAAAATTTGACTCCAAATTATCTTCTGGTCTCATTAATATCAGTGAGCACTACTTCAGAACTTCAGTGTCTGCTTGGGCTCTCCATGAGTAGTAAACTAAACACAGGGCTTTACTCTACCTTCCAAGTCTGCCTCTGCACACAATACAGAGTTATTGTCAACTTTTACTCATACTTCTTGGTGTAATTCAATGTTTACCCCAACTCTCCTCTTCCTCCTCCTCAATGCCTTCATCTTCTTCATCATCTGGAGAAAGGTGTAATTTTGTGCCATCAATTCTCTTGGTTTCAATGGAGAGAGAGTCAGTTCGAATGACCTTAGAATTGTCTACATCTTCTATAGACTGAAAATTGGAAGTAAGAAGTTAACCCTATTGCACAAAGGGGAAATAATAATGAACAAAACTTGCCATTTTGTTTGAAGGAATATTGCTCAACGGCACATGAATTCTATTCTAATTATGGCCTGGCTCAGATCCTTCAGCATGAGGCACAAAGAAAATCAATCATCTGCGAAATTGCAATTATTAGAGGGCAATTTACATTCAAGTGTTACTGTTTTATTCGTTTAAATTCCACTAAATGTTACCTTTTATAAGAGGAGGTTACTAACCTGTAACTGGAGGTTCCTCAAGATATGTGATCCCTATTTGTATTCCAATACCTGCCCTCCATCCCCTCCACTGACATACTCAGCAACGATTGGAATACATATAGGGAACATCACTCAAAGAAGAAATGGTTATTCTCATTTGCCAATTACATGACAATCTCGCCAACCCTTCCTCTGAGGCTGTCTTGCACAATTTTAAAAACATCATGTTAACTGTTAAATAGCTTATTTTGGGAAATGTGATTAAACTGCTGGGCAACAGCTTTCATTTCTGATTCTCTCTCTTCCTTTGGGATTCTGTTTTGGGAATCTGATTGGGAAAGGTGGGAACTGATGTTTTATAGAAAAACGGTCTTGTTCATTTCTAGATACTTGAAAAAATAGATGGAGAAAGGATACAGTTCCTGATGTGATGTGACATTTAATGGGACAAGTAAAATATGAAAAGCTTCTTTGAGTATTTTAGCAGTATTTTATTACTAAAATATCCCTTCCTACTCAGGAACACACTAATCAGCCAGTATTTCACAGACTAGAATGTAAATAAAGCTCACGCTGCCACATATACATAACAGAGTCGGGATAGCTTGTGAAAGGAAGAAAAGGTCCATCAATGGCTATTAGCCAAGATGGTTAGGGATGCAACCCCATGCCCTGTGAATACCTAAACCTCTGACTGCCAGAAGCTGGAACTGGATGACAGGGGATGGGTCACTAGATAGTTGCCGTGTTTTGGCCACTCCCTCTGAGGCATCCAACACTGGCCACTGTCAGAAGACGGATACTGGGCTAGATGGACCTTTGGTCTGATCCAGTATGGCCAATCTTATGTTCTTATCAGGAAAGCGCTGTTCAACTTTAAATATGTGAGTGGTTCAATGGGATGGCTCATAGGCTTAACTTAAGCCTGTGCTTCAGTGCATTGCTGGATAAGGCCCAGAGTGAGGGGGAGAGAATGAATATGACATGATGATTTCTGATTTTTGTCAAAAATATTTAGAATATGCAGGGGAAAACCCACACAATAATAGTCTTTTTCCCTTCTCTCTTCCCCCAACCAAAATGACTAGCAACTACCTCGATGAGGGAAACAAACATTCTGGCACCTACTTTAAGCATCTCCATTTCCAGTTCTTCATCACTTTCAATGACACAACCAAGATTTTGTTCATTTTCTCTGGAATACGGTTCCTAAAAGAATATTTCAAAACAAGCCTCAATTTCACTGAAAGTCCACTGCCTTCTATTCCTCTACTAGACACACTATTTACAGGTCATTCAAGTTTTAGTTGCAGATAACTCTTAGCTGAATAGTTTGGTGTGGACCCCTCCCACAGTAAAACATGTCTGGAAAAAATTTAGGAGAACACAGCAAATTTCCATAGAAGTCAAAAAAGTCCATTTAACCTGGATACAGACAAACCACCCAAATGAAAAGAAAAAGTCAAATCAATGACAGAAACTAAAAGGAATTTATCATCATAAAAGAGAAGTCCCTAAAAGGGCTGCAAATTATGAACTCTGTAGTCCAAATCGCGCTCTGTGAGTCACCTACGCATCTCCAGTGACGACAATGGGAACCGTGGAAGTGTGTCCACGGACAGAATTTGGCCCTGTACCCCCTAAAATTCATATTGTAGATGTATTATTCCCAGTAGAAAGAGGGACTCTAGAGTTTATGTATGCAGTGAAGTCACAAGGATCTAAGTGGTAGGGGCACTAAAGAGAGGCTCAGAGATGGACAGGTTTCATGGATATTGACCAAACTAAAGCTTCAAATTCAGCTTTGGGAAAGCAATTCACTATCCCTTCCTCTCTCACACATCAGCGGTTACTCTGTGAGTCAATGCTTTAAAATCCCTTGGTAAATTAACAGTAAGATCATTTTTCCTGGTAACGTTCATCATTTGTATGGATTTGAATCCATTACCTTAGGCAGGGCAGACTCGTTTAGAATTTCTTCATTGGCCTTAAGTTCTAACATTTGAAGTTCATATTCGGTAATGTCCAGTGACATTAAGCAGTCTCTGTCTGTATTCTCCTTTGAGCCTTTGTCTGCGCTTCCTTCTTTCTGCTCAGGCTTATTAAGTTCCATTTCACCACCAGTCAGGTCTCCCTCACTGACACTCAGTAACATATCATCATCAAGGTCATTATTTAAATCATCTTCAAGTCTTGTAGGAAACTCAGGTGTTTCGGCCTTTTCTTCTTCAACAACGGTAGAGACAACTTCAGATTTCACTGGAGCTGCAACACAGCTGCTCCTCGGTTCTGCTTGAGAGTTGGGTTCACCAAGCAACATGTTTCTTAAGGCACCTATATTTTCTGATACACCCGTTAATATTTCTACAGCTCTATTAGGGGAAAAACAGGAGAATTAAATAAAGCTGTAAATAAATGTTATTGTATATAAATATCTTCCCAGTGGCTTTTTAAAGGCAGTTCTTGCCATTAATGATAATTCTAACAGCAAAATAACCCTCCCTATTTCCTCAAAACTTCATAGATGCAGCTTTGAGGTTCCAGCTGGAAAAAATCTTTACATGCATACAAAATTTTCCTCGACCAAAAATCAATATAAAACATTTATATTTCTGGAGGGAAAACAGTTTTCATCATGCAGTTGCACTGCTTAAATAAATAAGCTCCAGACACCACAGGTTCCAACTCAGGCCATGCGGTGGTGAGAAGGAACAGGAATGGCAGACAGACTGCCCATCCCTTCTATTCTTGGTGTGGAGCATGAGGAGGGCAGCAGTGCAGACATGAATCAACGGACATTATGTGCAAGAATTCTCCAGGCTCAGGGGCCTGGTGCACACCTGTACCCACAACGGAATATCCAGGGGACCAGCGCTCAAAGAAGAGCTGTCACACATCTATGGAAGTGTTTACACATCTATGAACCAACATTTTCAGCTCACAAATACAAAGTAAGTATCGAAGTATCATGAAGACTATTTTAGCCATTCTGGTGTACTGTGGGATCATCTCAGACAGCTGGAAATCAAGAAGTTGATGGGGGAAAGAAACTTTTGGATGCAAATTATTAGGCTGTCAGTTTTTTGTATTGGGTTTAGAAGAGAACTAACTGAAGTGTTGATTGTGGCCTCTTGAATCTCTGAAACATCATCATCTCGGGCCCTTAGGCTGAAGAGGCCAGAAGTCCCTGTGATAGAGTATCAATGTGCAGATGACATTCTGCTCTACATCTTTTTCCAATCAGGCCTACTTGGAACAATTTCTATCAAGCTATTAACAATCATGTTTAAACAATGAACGGTAAGAAGCAACCTGAAACTAGTAATGAGCTACGTAAACTGAAACCTGTGCAAGATCATCTTTCCTAGGCAACAACCTATCCTGAGACTCAAAGAATTTCCAAACACACGGAGTAGAGCTACATCCCACCTTGATTAGAAGGCTAGTTGCATTAAGTATCCAAAACCCATTGGTCACTTGAGCAATTGCTTAAGGCAGGCTTTGTCACAGTTCCAGCGTGAGTCCTACAGAACACGGCTGGCAGTGCTAAATCACCAATCCTCTGCTATTACACAAAGAAAAGTTGCATTCTTGTATCTGTGAGTAGAAAAGTGAAGTTTTCTCATGGGCTGAAGTTTCTTTAAGGGGGTGGGGGTGGGGGTAACGCCAGCACTTACAAGACAGACCTCAAGACTTGCTCTGCCTGGATTCTCAAAGCTTAAAAAGGGAAAGCCTGCCACAGGAAGGATGGTGACTAGAAGAAGACTGCTACGCCATGGAGATAGCTGGCAACACAAGACAGACTGGCAAAGAGGAAGAGACAGTTGCAGACTCTACCATCTCTGAGACTATATGAACCAGGTAGAAAGGGAGGATTACCCAAGGGAGGCGCTGGAGGCAGACCCTAACTCAGATCAAGGAGCCTGCAGATCAGCCAAACCCTCTCCCAGAACAGGAAGAGGGAAAGAAATCTTTTTTGTTTGTTTGTTTGGAGAATCCCTTGTATGCCTTAAGCTGGGGAAGGACTCTTAGCAGCCCATTTTGTGGTTTGGTGGGGACCCCAGGAGGCCTTCACCCACCACAATATACACATGGATCTGTAACTATAGATAAGGTGCACTGGACTGGATACCAGTAGTACAGATATAAGCACATACCACTGACAGGGATTTCAAAAGACAAAGAGGAAGCAGATTTGAGCAACATCTAACCTCTGCATATTTTTAAATTGTCCAGACGTGCTGGGAAGACCATTAGCCAGCTCCACCATTTCTTCAGCTAATGAGGACAGTTGCTTCTTGACTTCATCTGATAACATCTCCCCATCTGAAAAAGTCAATGTCAGTGAAGTTTCTTTACGTACAACTCACCTCTCTTCTCTGTACATACGCAAATAAGCTTACTAGACTGACTCAAGAGAAGCAGTGGTTGCTATAGTTAATAATTAGCTTTATCTATTTCCTATTTTCAGAAGCAGTCTGACAAGGTGCTGCACAGTGAAGGGGGAAATGGGACCCAGCTCGGACAAATCATCGCTACCAGCATCATCCAGCCCCAGAACTGCACAGAAGTTACCCCACCTCTTCCTGGGGGAACCAGGACTCATGCAACGCTCCCTTCCCTGAGTCCTGTGGGAGCCAGCCAAAGGGCCAAAGAAATTCAACAGGAACAGACACAGAAGTAGCCTCCCAAGTGTTGCCCCAGGGACGAGCAGATACCAACATAGTCATCATACAATCTTGACTCTAGATTTTCTCTGCCCTGTGCTGATCGGTTGCTTGCGCCATTCCCCTCACTCACACACTCTCGACTTTGAGGCAATGGGAGACACTGTGTCACAGCACTTTTGAGATGTCAGGCCACATATGTACGTTCCTCCGCATGGAATTAGGAGTCTAGCTTTAAGCTCCTATTTTTTAAGAATCTGGATGTAAGGCTTTTTGGGACAGGAAACTTGCTTCATTTAAACAAGTTTTAGCATATTTGCATGCTACTGAGCTACAAACAAAAGTGAATAGCCCACACATTTAGATTAAAAGTTCTTAGGCTCTGACCCTACAAAGAGTTACGCAGCTTTAAACATGGGTAGTCCCTTGACTTTAGTATCATAAACTAAAAGGTGTTTCATTTGTTAAAGCTCATAAAAAGCGAGCGAGCAAACATGCAGCTGCATCATGCACAAGCTGAAAATATTGAGACATTGGCTAAAAGAGGTCACTAAAATTAAGCCTTGTGATCAAGAAGGCAGTATTGCTGCTGTATGGTCATCACAGGGAAAATAAGACTACAGCCTGCATAGAAAGAGAATAAAACCTTTTCCACATGGCTTTCCCCAGGTAAACTAAGGCAACACTAAGACTTTTAGCTGAACTCATCATTTCCGAATGCGTAAATGGGAGATAAGCTCTTCTGAAAATCTGGGCATATATTTAGATACCTACTTAGGAACTACTGGATAACAAGCTTTTTAGAAAATCTGGACAAGATCTCCAGCTCAACAGAAATGAAGCAAACTCAGAGAAATCAGCTGTGATCTTTTCCATTAAATCTAATAACCTATATATCAAAACCAAAGTTTATAGTGTGCTGGTATTCCATGGGATATTTGAATCTACAGAGCTATGAGGAAAAGACGACCAGCTCTGGCAGATCTCACTCCATGGCAGGATGAGAAGCAGGAAACATTATGGTATTTTTCCATCTTTCTCACAAATGGGTGAGATGGCACCGAACATGCTGTAATTCACAAGGTGGCCAACAGTTTATTCAAGCATCTGACCCTACATGGTGTGGTATAACAAGGAAATAAGAGTGAGATCTCTTAACAGTCTCCTCATAGAACTTGGGCGCACACCACAGAACCATGAAACTGTACCTCCCATGTCACTTACTGCCCCTTTTGGAAAGCACTCAGATACCCAGGTGATGCAGGTGATCAAAGAACCCAGATAGAATACTCTCACTGCAAGTTGCCTGTAAACACCAAACTGTTCAATGCCCAGTTGGAAAAACATACATTCTTTATTCTTTTAATTGGCAGTTTACCATTTTTTACACTACAGAGCCTCGGACTAAAGTTATTCATATTTTCCAGTTTTTGGTAAATGAGGAGGCCAGCCTGTGAAGAAAAGCAAAACAAATTTAATGCTTCAGACTCCATACAGCTCACATTTTACATTCTTTTTCCTTCCATAGTTGGAAAAGCCTAAAACAAACTGAACAGGCTACAAATGTCTTCTCCAATCCAAGATGTAAATTCAATTTAACACTAAGTGAAGGATTTTTGTTCCAACCAATGTCAAAAATGCAACATTAAGTTAGAGAACTCAATACAAAATACAATTTAGCCTAACACTTTCTTAAGGCAAAGTTAAGGGTGCAGGAACATATCAATGATTTTAGTGAACATTACCTCAAGATGTTAGGTGTGTTTGTTTATTTTTAAAAAAATTAGAAACACAGCAAATGCTGAGTTAAGCTCTTGCTAAACAAGTCACTCAAACTGCCTTTGCTCTACACCTATGGACCCAGTCTACAATACACAAGGGCCAAGTGTACATTACTGGCTATATCAACATAGAAGTCTTCCAAGGGGTACTCAACTCATCTAGATATTTGCCTAGTTTTACAACAGGCTACATAAAAAGCACTAGTGGAGTCAGTACAAACTAAAATTTCATACAATGACTTGTTTATACTGCTCCATATACACAATACCCTGACATGTAAATACAATATTTATAGTCCAATTGATTTATTTTATAATTGCATGGTAAAAATGAAAAAAGCAATTTTTAAGTAATAGTGCGCTGTGACACTTGTATTTCTATGTCTGACTTTGTAAGCAAACAGTTTTTAAGTGAGGTGAAACTTGGGGGTACTCAAGACAAATTAGATTCCTGAAAGGGGTACAGTTATTGAAAAAAGACTAGATATAATGTACGAATCACATTGAAATTACCACATAAAAGAAAGATAGGAAGAACTGTAAAAAAACCCTCTGTTCCCCAAGCAAGAACAGAAACCCCAGAGACGGTCATAATTAAAATGCCTGTGCTCTATGCTTGCATAAAAGCTTGCAAGGCCAAACTACTAATTGCACCAGCACTGCCTGAGAGAGAAAGTCTGCTTTGAGAAAAGATAAGAGGCTTTGTAAAACAATTCCATGTAGAAGCTGTTATTCCTATTATTCTTTGCTGCTGGTTTCTGACTTCATGTGATAGATGGGTCAAATAGACTATTATGATCTGTCGTACCCTGAAAGTAGAAATGTTAAAGAATACCTGAAAGAGTAGAGATAGTGAAATATATGTTAAGATAATCAGTTAAAAGGATGCACATGGATGTATGCATAGTTTAGATAATAAGATTAAAAGGTTACCAGAACCAGCCTAGGACTTCGGAGAATAGTCTCCAATGAATACATGGATTAAAACACAACCAAGAAACCGAAAATGTTGGACAGTAGCCTACACAATGTGTGAGGGGCCAGTCTACAGCACAGCCACTCTTCTGGCAACCTAATGAGTGCAGCTGGCCCTAATTGGCTGAAAGAGTCAGCTGTACCACTTGATTGGCTGAAGGAGTCAACAGGCTGCTACTTAAGCTCAGGAGCTGTTCCACACATTCCTAACTCACAGCTGCGCTGACCTGCCTTCACTGTCTCTAGCCTTGCTCCAGCCACTACCTGCCCCTGTTCTTGCTCCAGCTCCCAGATTCTTTCTGACTTCTGACCACCAGCTCAGACCCTTGGCTCTGCCTTCTGTCTGACAGCAGTTCACCCTTCGGCTTTGGTTTGACACCCAGCTATAACCCTTGGCTTCGCTCCTCTACCGATGCTGTCTGGATTCAGCTCTAACTGGTAGGCCGGACTCTTGGCCAGACTGCCTGTAGCTCAGTCACCAACACTATGAAGCTTTATAGAGTGTTTTGCGGGACTGTGGTGGGGTGGCTGCCGCGCCCCCATGCCAGAGTGGCAACAGTAGCCCAAAATGGCTGTGAGGGGCAGACAGCCAATTAGAGAAGGGCTTACTGTGGGCCAATCAAGGCCATGTTTGTAGCCAGCCAATCAGGGAAAGGCTGGCTGTATAAGTAGGCTGCCCTGGAGAGAGACGGTCAGTCTCCCCTGGACCTTCAAGGGGGAAGGTCCAGCTCCTGAGTGAGGAGCTACAGCACCAAGGACAGCACAGTGCTGGGCAGGCCCAGAGGAGCAGTGAGGAGCTCTAGCTTGTGTGCTTGTCAGGCTGCGGGCCACAAGGTGCAAGGGGGCTGCAGGGGAAGTGGCCCAGGGAGACGGCGGGACTGAGAGGAGAGAAGGAGGGCAGGATGGCTGCCGCCAAAGGGTCCCTGGGCTGGGACCCAGAGTAGAGGGCAGGCCTGGGTCCCCCCCTTCCCCCTCATAGAACCCGGCTGCGGAGGTGGCCATAGTGGGCTGCACCTGACCCCTGCCAGAAGAGGCTCGACACAGGGTGTGGCAGGCCTCAGCAGCGGAAGGACTGCGGAAACAACCCCCCCGCCCCGGAAGGGGGTGCGTGTGGACTTGTGGGTACTGCTGGAGGGCAGTGCCCTGAAGAGGACGTCGCCCGTGAGGAGCAGCGCACGCCCAGAGGCCAACTGAGATCAACAACAGAGAGAGTGAGACGGACGGGACACCACCAGTGGAGGGCGCTCTGCTGTGAAGAGCTAATTCCCGGACTATCCAGCAGGAGGCGCAAGGGGGTGAGTCCCGACCCCGTTACAGGGACAAAGATTTATTACTAACAATTTCATTGCGAGGCATCTGAATTACCTGACTGGCGAGTACCACTGCCGCAAGACATTAAAAAGGTTGGCAAATAATGTATTGAGACAAATGAAATAGTTAAAACATGCAATGGAGCTATTTGTACCCACATAAGCATCAGTGGCTGCATATAACTTCTGCTCCTCGCTGAGTGGAAATTCTTCCCAGTTACCACAGCGGACATCCTGGTCCTTCAGAAGCTGCTTGCTGAACAGATGTTTTACCAGGCCATTTAGACTCCATATCTCCTTGCACTTCAGCTAAAAATAAGAAATATTTATTAGATTCAAACCAATTGTACATGGTAACAATTCTCAGAACAAGGTAACAAAGCTGATTCAACAGCATAAGTGAAGACTCTGAATAGATCATAACTAACTCATTCCTCAACAAAATGACTGACCTACAGATGTACAGCTCGATTCTGCTCCCATCAGAGCCAATTGCTGTGTTACAACTGAAAAACTACAGCATTTGGGCCCTGACATAGTGTTACTACACAACGTTCCCTTCTTGCCAACTAGAGTGCTGCATCAAGGCACCATCAGCACATGCAATGAGAAGTTGGTGTCCAAAACATAGCAAAAAATAGAGAAATATACCACACAAGCACTCAATACAGGTCATTTTAAAGCTCCGACTAAACTTTCCACTTCACCATCATCTTAAAAAGCTTTTATGGTGCTTTCTTGAGATGATGCACTTCCCATTTACCGGTCATTGTTTCAGCCTCCCAGCATATGGCTTCTGGTTCTACTAAATTGTCGTTTCCCTGAGTTTAATGTGGCATTGTTCTCTCAAATCAGGTTCAAAGGCACAGCCTTCTAGTAAGTGTTAAAACTTCACCTTAAGAATTTTTAATTTCTGTATGCCATGCCTATCATTAGAAGTATGTGTGGTGAGAAGTTATATTCTCTATTCAAGCAATATGACCTTAGGCCTGTAGAGACCAAAATAATTCATTCTTGTCCCAGATATAGAACCCTTTGCTCCACATTACTCTGAGCCAAGATGTCTAGTACATAGATATTTCCCTAAGCAACCAGATGCATCAATACAAATGTATGTACACATCTGGATTTGATATCTGAAGGCTTAATTAATAATTACTAACATCTACGTTAGGGCTCTGGATAGAGATTGGAATAGTAAAGTTCTATGCTGGTGGGACAGAGGAAGGGGCAGATGTAATGGTCAATGCTCAGACTTGAAAATGTGAACTGCATCAGTTGTAGTTTTTTTGGGAATTTAAACACTATGCATTATGCTATCTGACAGTCATACAGGGAACAGAGACAATGATGTACTCACCAGCACCTTAACAGGCCCTGCTCCAAGAGAGAATGGTTTTTCAGAATGATGGGGAGTAAAACCTAGAAACTGTCAGAGAGGAGCAGACACACAGCTCACCTAGCCCAGTGTCCTGCTCCAATAGAAGCCAGCACCAGACACTTCATCTTTCTCTGAAGAAAACCTCACAGTGGGCGGATAATCTGCTCCCCACATCAGGTCTCATTTCCTGATCTTCAATACTTAGAGATTGGCTTAAGCCCTGAAACCTGTTTACTACGCCTTTCCAACAGTGTTTTTGTAACTC
Organism: Dermatemys mawii; assembly: GCA_007922305.1. Classification (NCBI taxonomy): domain Eukaryota; kingdom Metazoa; phylum Chordata; order Testudines; family Dermatemydidae; genus Dermatemys; species Dermatemys mawii. Next base: position 2,936,985 of record ML677375.1, read on the forward strand.
TTATAATGCAACAGATTCTTGTTATCCATATAAAACTGTCCAATTCTTTTTCGGGCCTTGATAAACTGCTGGCCTCAACAGCTCTGCTGTATACTGAGCAGACACCTTCAATGAATCATCTACTATAACACCCATGTCTCTTTCCTGCGTTGATATGGTTAAACTATCAGTACATTTCACAGGGTTCTAAATGTTACCCTCCATTGCACATTACTCTGCATTAATCCACACTGGCTTCTATTTCACCTTGCATTGCCTTTACACCTAGCTTGGCTAGCTCTCTCTGAAGTTCAACACCGCTCATCACTAACAAATAACTGTGTCATCAGCAAATTGTGCTTCTTTAGTAATCACTCCCCCATTCCAGACTGGCAATAAAGAATACACCTTAAAAAACCTACATTAAAATGCCATTAAGGGTACAAAGCCAAGCACTCAAGTTAGGAAATGCTAGTACTGTATTAAGGTTTCCATTGGAAACCTAGTTCATCCCCTTGTGTTTATGCATTATGATACAGTCTGTAATTACATGAGCCCAAAATAGATTTTCCACAGGACCCTGCCTGTTTAATGTCCCCTCCCTCCTACTGTTATATCACATTCCCCACATGCTACTGCCACCCCACAACCCTGTATCTTTTCCCCTACCTCCTCACCCTTGTTCCTTAATTCTCTACAACTCAAGCACTTGATCCTTCTTCTCAGTACTGTCTAGGCATCAACTGAGAAAGCACTCACAGCACAGGAGAAACAGGCTCCCTGCTTTCAGTTTCTGTGCCTGGTGCCCCAGCAGCTTTCGTCTGCAAGGAAGAACAACCGCAGAGAAAGTCCTGTTCAGTCCCCGGCTGACGCATGCTCTGTGGGGATGGTGCATGTGCAGTCCAGTCACATGTGGGAGCTGCCAGTGGCCAGAACATGTCAGTGCAACAGAATTTTTGGAAAACTTAGCTTCTAAACTCTAAGAATCGGAGGGATAGCCGTGTTAGCCTATATCCACAAAAACAACGAGAAATCCAGTGGCACCTTAAAGACTAACAGATTTATTTGGGCATAAACTTTCATAGGCAAAAAACCCCACTTCTTTGGATGCATGGAATGAAAATTACAGATGTAGGCATAAATATACATTATATACATATATTTAAAATATACATATTTATGCCTGCATCTGTAATTTTCACTCCATGCATTCGAGGAAGTGGGGTTTTTTTTAACCATGAAAGCTTATGCCCAAATAGATCTGTTAGTCTTGAAGGTATCACCGGACTCCTCATTGTTTTTGTAAACTTTAAAAAGATTCCACCGAGCACGTGCAAACTGAGATTTTCCAAAAGCTTATGACTTAGTCAAATTAGGGTGAATTTCAGAGGAACAATAAAAGGCACATTCCTGACACCTGGGCAAGTCCCTTGTCAAATTCTGAGCCTTTGCTAAAGCAGCTGTAAGAACTTTAACTTGGATAAGATCATGTATTTGCCCCAAACCTCATTCTCAGGAACAGCTGAACCATTCTAGCTAAAACTTTCCAAAGTAACTCAACCGTAGGCAAATGCTCAGCATAGAAAATTTCAGCCCAAGAGCCCAAGTGAAATCTTGGAAAAAAAAAAAAAAAAGTGTTGAGGGGAAATGTTGACTATAGGCACACGACCTGCACCACCTACAAAATTTAACCCTGGACCCAGTTTGGACCTAGAGTCATGCCATTGTCAGCCTTTCATCATGAAGAAAATTGGCCATTTATTTCTACTCATTGTTTTGTGTCTGAATCAAAAACCAGCCAGGAGAGAATTCTTTGCCTCTCCCCGCATGACTACTTTAGTGGCTCACGTGGGACATTATCAAAGGCCTTTCAACAATTTAAATAAATCTGTGTCAACAATAGAGCGGTCTCACCCGCCAGTCTGACAGCCTCTGTACTATTGAGAAGGATGACAGACTCAAGGAAAGAACATCAGGCTGAAGCAGAGGGAAGTGATCCCATAGTTGGGACCCTCCTACCAGATGATCTCATGGTATCCTCTCACACTAAGGATGCCTCTCTGGGGGAGGGGATCCCTGTTATTAGGAAGAGGCAAGTAATAGCAATGGGGGATTCATTATTAAAAACAGACAGCTGGGTTTGTGCTTCGAAGAGACAAGAGTGTGGGAAGGAGGGATTTTGATTTATCTGTAACTAGGGAACTTTTGGGGAAAGGAGGTGCTTAAACGGGAAGGATGGGCCCCAGCTAAACCAAAACAGAACCGGATTGCTGGCATGTAAAATTTCAAAGGTCGTAAATGACTTTTTAAAACAAAGGTCTGGGGGAAAAGCTGACAGGTGTGAAGGAACACATGGTACGACACATACCTTAAGGGGGGATTTATTGAAGATGCTACTCTATATCCTAGTAGAGAGAAGAGAAGTTGATAAAGTACAGTAAGAACTGAAAATAAAAAAAACCACTCCAATGGAAAAGACTGCTATTCAATTACAATCACAAGAAGACAGACAACTAAATATTGGCAAATATGAGTGCTTGTAGAAAAATGCTAAAAGTATAAATACTAAGATGGGTGAACCTGAATGCCTGGTATTAAATGAGGATATTGATGTAACGGGCATCATAGCAACTTGGTGGGAATGATAATCAATGAGACACGTTAATACTACGATACAAAATATACAGCAACGAGAGCAGGTCTTGCTGGTGAGAGAGATGCACTATATGTGAAAGCAAGCATAGAGTGAAAAATAGTTAAAATCTTATATGAATCAAGGAGTATCATGGAATCTCTATGGATAGAAATTCCACCCTTGAATAATAAGAGGATAGCAGTAGAAATATACTACCTACCAGCTGACCAGAATCACGACTGTCATTGTGAAATGCTCAAGGAAATTAGAGAGGCTATAGAAACAAAACATGCAACATCACCAGGGGATTTCAACTATCCCGCATTGACTGGGAACAGGTCACCTCAGGACAGGATGCAGAAACAGACACCATTAAAGACGGCTTCTTGGAGCAGCTAGTCCTGGGACCCATAAAGGGAGAGGCAAGTCTTCGTTTAGTTCTAAGTGGCACACAGGATCTAGTCCATGAGGTAAATATAGCTGAATTGCTCCATAATGGCGACCATAATGTAATTCAATTTAACATCCTTGTCGGGGAGAAAATACCAAAGAAACCCACCACAAGTAGCATTTAACTTCAAAAAGGGGAACTAAAAAAAAAAAAGAAGGAAGCTAGTTATATTGAAATTAAAAGGAACAGCCACAAGAGTGATATGCCTGAAAGCTGCACGGAAACTTTAAAAAAAATATAACAGAGGCTTCAACTGTGTGTGTACCCCAAATAAAAAAGAAAAAAAAAATACACACAGAAAGAGGCCCCAAAAGTGCCACTATGCTTACAAAGAGTAAAAGAAGTGGCTATAGACAAAAGGCATCCTTTAAAAATTGGAAGTCAAATCCTACTGCGGAAAACAGAAAGGAGCATACACTCTGGCAAGTCAAGAGTAAAAGCATAATCAGGCAGGCCAAAAAAGAATTTGAATAGCAACTTGCAAACAACAGAAAAACGGACAGCCCAAAAAAAAAATGTTAAGTACATCAGAAGCAGAATATCTTCCAAACAATCAGTGGGACAACTGGTTGGACCAAGGTGGTAAAGGAGCACTCAAGGAAGGCAAGGCCGCTGTGGAGAAGCTTAACAAATACTTTCCATCAGTATTCACTGAAGAGGAAGAGGGGGAGATTCTCACACCGGATCCAGTCTTTTTAGGTGACAGATCTGAGAAACTGCCCCTTACTGAAGAATCAGTAGAGGAGGTTTTGGAACATATTGTTCAATTTAACAGTAATAAGTCCCCTGAACCAGACCCAGGCCCGATCCCTCTGGGACCTCACTTGATAAACCCTTCCAGCTTGACTATGAATCACTGATAACTACTCTTTCTGGCAACCATTTCCCAATCAGTTATGCACCCACCCTATGTTCCTAACCAGTTCTCCTTTATCTACTACTTCACTGATATATTCAAAGAATTCTAACATATTAGTCAAATATGATTTTCCTTTGCAGAAACCATGCTAATTAGACCCTGTCCTATTGGGATTTTCTAGGTGTCTGCTTACTCCATTTCTTAAGTATTGTTTCAACCAATTTGTCAGGTAATAGTCAAGACTTTCTGTGGTCTGCAATTTCTCATACCACTCGTAGGTCAAGCCTACACTACTCTGACTTCAGTATAACTTACATTCCTGAGGAATGTGAATAAGCCATTCCCCCAAGCAACGCAAGTTACATTGATTAAGCACTGCCGTGGACAGTGGACAGCACTATTCTTGGCAAGACAACTTCCCCTGCCAACATAGCTACCACCTCTTGCGGAGATGGATTTATTATGCCACCAGGAGAGCTCTCTCCCATCAGCATAGAGCATCTTCAGCAGACATGCTACAGCAGCGCAGCTGCCCCAATGTAGCACTTCTAGTGTAGACTAGCCCCTAAAGTCTTTTTATAGCTATAGGTATAACATTTCCTACTCTCTAGTCCTCTGGAACAATAAGTGTAGAGTATAGACCTTTAGAAGAGCTCCATGATATTCACCGATTCCTTTTGTCTCTCAGATTTGTGCAGTCAGTTTAAGACTAATCCTTTACACAAATTCAAAGATTTTTTGAGACAAGCACAAGGGATTTGAAGCACACGTGCAAATTGGGAGGAAATTAAAAGTTGTTCACAGGAAAGAAGGGATAACTTAATCCAATGTGGTGTAAACATAGTATGATGATGTTTCAATCTAACTCAGTTTACATTCACCTTAACAATTTTTTGGGATTTTTTTAATTTTCTATAATGAAGTTTTACTCAAAGACAACCTGAGTGGCATTCAATGACTTAGCAGAGAGAAGCTCTGTCTCGTGCCCCAAAGAAAAGCAATTAACTCTGACTTTGAGGCGGCTGCGTCAGGAAAAGGATAATGACCTAAGCAATGGGACAAACACAAGGCAACTGTGAAGAACCTTCCCAGGGCAGATGGAATTCAGTGTTGATAAGGAATAATCTCAGTTCCTCATACCCTTAACTGAGTTCTAAATAATTAACTGCATCAACTCTAGAGAATGAGCTGGGCATCATTGTAGACAACACAACGAAAACTGGTGGTCAACGTGCAGTCAGAAAAATAAACAGGTGTTATGGTTCATAAGAAATGGAGAATACTATGATTCATGTAAAGAGACAATATTTTTTCAATCCTTTGTCCTCAACTGAAATGCGGTGACAGGTCATGGAAAAATCTCATCTATTCATTGATATTGAAAAGACTGGAAATCTTTCCACCTTAGAGAGGGGACATGATACAAGTTTACAAAGTAACAAATACCATAAGGATTGCGGCTCAGAAACTTCTCTTCATCCTCTCATAAGACAAGGACAAAGAAATTGAAAGGAACTGAAACTGAAAGATGGCAAACTCAAAACCAATAAAAGGAGCTACTCTTTCACACAATGAGTAATTGGACTATTGCATTCTCTGCCACAAGAGATCACTGAGATGAAGAGCTTGGCAGGATACACAAAAGGATGAAGCGTTTATATGGATAACAAGACTAGATACAGCTATAACAGTAAATATTTCACAAATATGAATTTTGGAAGGACATGCTTCATGGCACAAGCCAGCCCATAACTACTGGGGATTTTTTCCCTGAGGCAGGTTATCCCACAACTGCCAACTGCAGAGTTTCTTGCACCTTCTTCTGAAGCATCTAGTACTGGCCACTGCTGAATACAGGACACTGAACTAGACGGACTTTGGGTCTGATCCAGTCTGACAATTCCTGTTGGTAAACATAAAAGGGAATGAAATTTGACTGAAAAAACCAACACGGTGTTCCAAATGGAACAAAATGGCCAGAAACAGAGCTGAGGGGAAAAAAAGATCTGTAGGAAAATCAAATATACTGTGCAATGAAAATAAAAGCATTTAATACTGTAACTCTTACTTGAGTTCCTTCCAAATTCAAGCACTTTAAGAAGTGTCACCTGGCAATATTTATCTCTGGTAACAGATCTCCAGTGTATGCGTAGTGCCACATTTGGACTTCTATGAAAACAAAAGCCTCCCTTTATTTAGCATAATGAAGATCCCCTTCCACGAAACTGATTTTTTACTTTTTCATTGGCGACATCAGCCAGTTCTACAAAGCTCTTCAGTTTGATTTCAAAGTCGCTCATCAGCTTCCACTGATCTCCTTCAATTCCTACGCCAGCCTTTTTAACAGCTTCATCTTCAAGCAATCTTTTGAGTCCTTTGGGAAAACCTAAAACAGATTAAATCCAAATATAATCAACTAGATGGCAAAAGCTGCCAGGTTTTAATTGCATATGGAAATAGGTGGAATCCTATCAAGGATAAATTTGGGCAATCTACTTTTTTATAGCAATAGCCAAATGGTCACTACATCTGTATCTCTAAAGCAGTCAACTTAGCCATCAAACAAGTGCATGTGATCTCTAGTATGGCACTTTAATGCCAACGCAGGCCAGTCAACTTATTATTTTGTACTAGCTGGAACTCCAACTGGTTGTAGTATAATTTCATCTCGAGGCAAGCAACACAGAAATTATGCAAGAGATATTCTCTTTCTTATGGAAACAACAGATCAAAAAATGACTTCCAATCTGATATTTGCTTCTAAATGCCTCATTCATCAGCATGGATGGCAATCAGCAAAAACAGGAAACTGCTTTTGGAAAATAATTTCTGATTCACATAGCTGAATGATCACTACAATTGAATGTGTTATTTCAATATTTTTCACATATTTACTCCCAAATTATTACACTATAGGCAGTTTTATGTTAACATAAAACACAGGCAACCAGACACACAGGGACCCATTAGGAGAATAAATGTTGGTACACTATTAATATAAAAGTACTGCTCAAAGTACTTGGGGAAAATAAACAGTTAGGAAGGTAGATTTCCCTGGAAACTCAGGTGGGTTGGAATGGCAAACTAAAAGCAACTTAACCAAAAAAACCCAAGCCAAGCAGGAGCATTGCTGCCATCAGAGTACTCTGAGAAAGACATGATATTTGGGAGAAATCTGATACCAGAGTAGGTCCTGCAGTGGGTGCCCAGCGGGGACAGCAAACTCTAAATCAGGGATCTCAAATTCAAATCACCATGAGGACCAGTACACTGATCCAAGGGTGGCATCACTGAAACTCTTTCATACGATGATACAAAAGCATAATAAAAATGAAGAGTAATATAGTACGTTATTCAAAGTCAACGTATTAACTTTTTAAAAACTGTAATGCGAAAAGTCAGTGCTAATTTTGACAATCATTTCATTTTTGTCCACTTAGCTGGCAGCATTTTGCATCAACCAGAGCATCAATATTAGGATTGACACCCAAAGTCGAAATCAGTCTCAGTGTTGCTTGCAAATGTTCATCAGTGAGCCTTGACCTTAACACAGATTTGTTAAACTCTGAAAAGCCAAAAAAGTGTAACTTGGATTCTCATATTTAATTCTGAAATCATTCAGTGTCGCAGAGCATTCTTTTGCACTTTTGACACAGAGTAACACATGCAAGAGAAAAACAGTAATAGCTGTATTCCTCAGCCAGTTCTATCAGAGTTCTCACACAGCATACAGAACAGGCTGGATAAAAATCAATTTTTTTTTAATTAAAAAAAATCTAATTTTTTGATAAAATGCTTTTTGAGGAAAAACACTATCTAAAGAAAGTTTTATTAAGGTACATTATAGCTCAAAGGTATCTCATCATGGAATAGGGATTACAAATTCTAATTCTATAGTATGAGACAATATATTCATGAATGTGTAAGAAAAGTTTTGTAAATGGGTGCCAATGGCTCAGGGATTAGGGACCCAATCTTCTAGGGTTCTATAGGTTTCTGCGTCCAAAGAGTTGTATGTAGCATAGGAGCAGAAGAAAGTGACTGTGTAAATAGCTATGACAGTCGCCTTCAAAGAGAAACGAAAACATTAGCAGAGTAAATCAGAATGAAACTTTCCTTTCTCTTTGTTTGGGAGCAATGGCAGCTGCTGGATACTGAGCACTTTAGAAAATCTGGCCACTTAATTTAGGTGCCTACATGGGACCTACTGGATACAAAACTCTTTTGAAAAAAATCTAGCTCTTAAAATTGATTCATCTTTAATTTACAATGTTAATAACACAGATAAGAATTTTTAATTAAATTTATTTTGTATTAACAGTGGCACTTTCGTGATATAAACTACCTCTATGGGCTGACAGAGACTAATGTAACCATATAAAATTGCATAGCTGGATATGTGCACTACAGTGTGGGTGGGTTTTCTCTATCAGCTGAAACAGGAAGTACTATTTGCTTTTGGAGGCAAAAGCACAGATCAAGTAACCTGACACAGAGAGGCAATTCATGTCCATATGAACCAGAGCACAGAAAGAATGATACTGACCTGACATTGAAGAAATGTGAAACAAGTAGCATTTTTTCTCAGATACACATATTTGGATTAGGGCAACTTTCCCTACTTTCCCTTTGGTGTATGATGGCGGCCATTCAATATCAAATCCTATCACATCTCCATCAGACAGGTTTCTTCTGAAGAGAAAATAGGTTGATTAATTCCTATTTATACCTATATCTACACATATATCATCTATAATATATAACAACAGGATAGTTTACTTTAAAATGAACAACTAAACGACTCCCTGTTCAGGGGCTGTTACCAGAGTTGTAGTCAAACAGCCTCCACACTAACGGTGAAATTCACCCTACTACGAAGGGCCCATCTGAAACCTCCCAAACAACATCCACCCTTACTTACAGGTCTTATGCGGTACAGACACCCATTTGTTGACCTACTGTGCCACAATTAAATTCACCCCAAGGGAGAGAGAAACAGAAACGGGCCACTCCTTCCTTATATTTATTTTTCGAAGTTCTTGCTCATAACTACTTTTCACAATTTATTGATGACCTTATGTTAAGTTTCTCCCACAAAATATTGTATGCACTATCCAAATATGTGAGAAACCAACTATTTGCACAATGAATTTATAATATCTCTCTAGGCTCCAATCTTGCAGAGATTCAAACACATACTTTACACACTGCAGTCCCACTGAAATTATTGAAATCCATGGAGTTAAGCCACAATGTGAAAAGCTACACACCTGTAGAGTACAGGATTTGCACTTTAAAGACTGCTGTCTCCAGACATGAAGTCTTACTAAAAAGGTACAAATGCAGAACTACATCCAGCCAGCTAAAGTTAAAAAGTTTATTTCTAAATTTCCACTCACTGCAGACGTCATTTAGTAGCATTTATGGATAATTTTTAGTCCTACGAAACTGTAACTACACTTGGTGCTTGTAAACAATATGTAAAACCAGACAGAATTCTGCTGCTTATTCTAAAGAGAAGACAACTATAATCAACACACATTTTCTATGGCTGAGTAGCTGATCCAGTCTGTGTCTGAAAATTGCACAAGTATAGATGTTCACATGAAAAACACAAACCCTTCTGAGGTAGAGATAGACACACACCAAAAAAACATGCAAGCTTCTACCTGATATCTTCTGACAGAAAGGAACAGTCGCTAGCATCGTAGCTGTAAACAACAGAGCCATGGAACTCTAAGAAAGGCAGGTCATTTTCCAGAACACTCCTCTGAACGCGAGACTTCTGTTTAATAGCATTTAGAAGAGAATCTGTTATAGGGCATATTTAGTCACATTGCAAACACATTCATTAGCACTACAATTGTTGCACAACTGTCTTAAAGCCATAGTCTTGGCTATCAAAATGATTTTGGGATTGGTTTGTTACTGTAGAACTATTTAGCCCAACAGTTACAAACTTTAAAATAGACAGCTCACAGCAGCACCCTTTATTGAAGGCCCTGTCTTTGGCTGCTTATAAATCTCTCAAACTTCAACCATTTGAGCTGAAATTTTTCAGGCCAGCTGTCAGCCTTTTATTGATCTGTTTTTGTAAAACTTCAGCCAAAACAGTTCATCCACTTCTGAGAACAAGGAGTATGTTTTGTCCAGGTTAAAAATTTCTGACAGCCTTTTCTTCAAAATGCTTTAGCATCTCCCTGCTTTGGAGCAGGAACCTGAAATATGTCAGGAGACAGCTTTTGAGTCAGGGGTGTGCCTTTTACCATCCCTGTAAAAATGAGCCCAATTTGGCCAACTTATAAACCTATAACAAATTGCACATGTTCAGCTGAGACTTGTTAGGGCTTAGTAGATAAAGTCTCCCAGGATTCTGACTCTAGTGAGCTGAATACACATTCACAAGTGGAGTGAATTAATATCATACAGGCAACCTAAATTCTGGCATTTCCTAGCTTTGGAATGTTTGACTTTGCAACCTTAATAAGGTTATTTTAATATAGTTTTTGCGGTGCAATACGTGGAAATATAAAATAATTTGTACAGTTCATGGAAATGAACAGAAAATTTCCTATCAATAATTTCCTTTCTGCAAGCAGCATTTCCCACAGTTCTGGATGTCTGGGAAGTAGCAAGCAGTGATCAGAGGTAAGGAGGGTATAAAACAAGTATTTGGTATAAAAGAATTACCCCCCTTTGTGAGTGAGTTCATTCAAAAGCCCTGTATTATTTCTGGGCCATCACCCATAGCACCTGACTGCCAAAGGAGGCCTCTGCAGAAGAAAGTCCATTTTATAGGGCTTAATGAAGAAGATGTTAGCTGCAGACCAAGCGTCTACTTTGCAAATTCCAAAGGGAGCGCATTTTCTCATTGCACCTATGAGGTTGCTACAGATCTCGTGGAGCACGCCTTGATCTCTTCTGAGCTATGCACCTTCATTGACTTGTAGGCTTCCACAATACATAGTCTAATCCATCTAGCAATGGAGGACTTGGAAGCTCTAAATCCCTGCCATTATGAGTGGAAGGACAAGTATAGAGAGCCCAATCTTCTTGAGAACTGCATACACTTGATACATGTCAGAAGAGCCTTAAAAACCTCAGGTTTTCAATGTCTTCTCTGTTTGCTGCTGTGGTTTTGGACAGAACAAAGGAAGCACAACCTCTTGGAAACCACAGAAGTAGGTATTTACCATAGGAAAAGTGGATTCTGGTGTCCTAAACCCCATCTTGACCTCATGGAACATACAGCTCCGGCTTAGATAAGACTGTCAGCTCTGACACTCACCTGGTGAATGCAACAGCTACAACACCACATCTTAATGATAAAAACACTGAAGTCAATGGTTCAAGCGGATGGCTCATCAGAGCCCTCAAAACTAGCAGTAAATCCCATTTTGGGAAGAGTGGCCGGAGTGGCTAAGCAGACTTGTCCGAGAAATCTGGCTACCTGTGGACTGTCAGCCACAAGGAAACCTAAGCACGATGTGAACAGCATGCTATGAAGAGCAGACACCGCCGCACAACTATACTGGGCTGAAGGCCTCTCTCTATGCCTTTCTGGAAGAAGTCCAGAATGGTTGGAATTCCAGGGTTTCTGGGATTTGCACTGAATTCGCGGGTGCAAGCTGCCCCCTCAACACTTCCCACCCCACCAATTCCACTGTTTTCCCTGGAAGTATTTTTGTCCCATTGCTGGGTACCTCTTCAAAGATGAGGAGCGAAAGGAGTGCCTCTGTGTGCAGGCTGGTCCATAGTCTCTCCTGAAGGCACTTGGTGGGGAAGGGAGAGACTGCGTGGACTTTGCCACACTGTCAGCCATCAACATATTCAACTTTTTCTCCATAAAGGAGGGAAACTGTAAACTTGGCCAAACACTGGACTTGCTCAGAGTCAATATCCCTCTTCCGGGGTCAGAGCCATAGGTGGTGCCTGGCTATTCAGCTAGAAGCCCTGGCTGATCGCATCCACTGAGGCATCAGCTACAAATGCTGTGGTTAAGGAGAGGCTCTTTAAAATGGAACCAAAGTCAAGGTGATCTCTGGCTTAAGGCCTTTGAGATCTTCTGTCCAGGAAAGAGATGTTCTAGCCAAGGATGCTCGGAGTGTGGCAGAGGGGTCTTCAAAGTCCTTTTGGAGAGTGGCTTCCATCTTTCTATGTGATCCTTTGGGGAAAACTCCCCTCCTGAGGGAAGAGCCATATCCCTGGCGAGGGATGCTACTGCAGCATCCACCTCTGAAGTCTCAGCAATAGAGGCCTTTGGCTCTTGAATGTTGCAGACCCTGAGGTGCGGGGGGCTCTTGGCAATGTGCTTGCCCTTATCAGACTTGTTCCATTCATCCCTAACCACTTCCTCAAAGGAGCGAAGGGGGACTAGAGTTTGGGACAGAAGGCTGGGTGCAGTCTGGGCACAACTCGGTCTGCTGAGTCTGAAAAGGCCTGCACACAGAGAGAGCTTGGATTTGACCCAGTGCTTTCCTGGCTGCTCTGCTGTGCCTCTATAGGGGGAGAACAACAGGCAGGGAGACGTGGCAGTGGAGACTGAAGAAGTGTTAAACCTGAGGGATAATCAACCCAGGGAGGAAGAGGAGCACTGGATAGGGAGAACACTGCTCCCCACTTCACAAAAACTGGGCCGGACAAGTGAAAACAGAAGAGTAAGGGTGGGAGAAACAGAAACTGCCACCATTTGCTGCTGCAAAGGCAGAGTCTGGCGGCAAGCGGAATCAGAGCGGGGGATGGCTAGAGCATGCAGCACCAAAAGGCTGATCTACTGCCACGAAGCTGCAGGGAGGAGAGTGGCCAAAAACCCAGGAGCATGTGAAACGTTGGGCTGCAGAAAAGTAATTTTTAAATTATTAGTCAGGTGCCCTGAAGATTAAAACCACCATATAAATATTAAGTGTAGTATCAATTATAGCTGATATTTCATCCCATCTTTACTTGGTTAAAATGTTTATTTTGTTCCTTCTTATAAAACAACTTATTGTGTTTAAGACGTGGCTTAGGCCTGGTCTTTGCTACACTATTACTGTTTGCTACTATTACAGCACTAGGACAGGACTAAAAATTAGAATAATCAAACAATACTGGCTGTGACTATGCAGTCAGCATAGATCAGGGTTTATCCTTAAACACTCGACACAGTGCTGAACACAGCTTGTCTATGGCAGCATCACGTTAGCTAATTCTACTCTGTACAGAACATACAGCTTTGAAGCAAAGACAAGCCCTTAGTTATTTGGCAGCCAACATAACACCCTACCATAAGAAATATCCAGCTTTGGAAACAACCTCGAGTCAGATCCATAATAGAAAAACAATCCCAAGCACCTTCAAGGCAACAGAATCTGGCCACGCTGCATATCATGAACATAGCAGCATCTCCAGAGTTAGGTTTACATTCTAAAGTGGAAATAAAAATGTTCTCTGTAAATGTAGGTAGTAGCCTTTTGGTGTGAAATTTCAGTTTTTATATCCTTTGAATTTTCTTTTCAGTTTTGGTTAAGGGTTTTTTTTCGTTTGTGGGGAGGGAGCTTTTTTTTCCTTTTTCAATAAAAAGGATTGATAATTTGGCTTTGGCTGAAATTGGTCCATGGCAGTGCATTCATCTGTTGGTTGAGAGGTATATCTGATCAGATCAGCTGCAACCTTTGGAGGGGGCGGGGGAGGGAGAATGCATTTCAGATCTTTGTTTATAGTTATTAATCATAAGCAACAATAATTGTACATAACTGTGTGCCACTTACATTCATAACTGTGTGCCATTGCTCTCTTGTAACATGCAGCTTTTGCTCATAACAGAGAAGTATGGGGTTTTGTTTGTTTTTTGTGTACATCTCCTGGGATATAAGGGTTCATGTGCAGCAGAAACTGCTGATACACGTAGTCTTCTCTGTAAGCAGCTGCATGTACTACTCCTGGGGGAATTCTGCACCAATGTGCATGTGTAAAATCTATGTTTCCCCACAGATTTCTTTGCATCCCTGCAGAAAAATGACTTTCTGACAGGGAAGCAAAGGGAAGCCACAGGAGCAGTCATTCAACCCCTCTACCCCACCCACAGTGTGTTTTGTGTACCCAGGGCAGCCAGTAGAGAGGTAAATCACTGTGGGGCAGAAGTCAGGACTGGAGAAGACCATGCTGGTGGCTCCTATCTTGCACCAGCTCAGCTGCTAGTCCCCAGTTGGGCCGGGGAGGATGGGACTTCCTCTTCCCCTGCACAGCATCTGGGACCCAGTCAGACCCACCCTCAGATCTCTCCCCAGGCTGTAGGAAGCTTTGCCAACTCCCTCTCCCCCATCACTTCCTGCACTCATCACTCCTCAGCTGCAGGGGGAGGGATTCCTGTACAGGGAAATGCTCCCCTATCCAAGTAAACCCCCTCATACCCAAACCTTCCCACTGAGCCATGCCCCCCCAAACTCCCTCCTGCCACCCTCTCAACCCATTGAGCCTTCATGCACCACCAAACCCCGTCTTAATAAAATACTCTATCTAGTAAGACCATATCAGACAACTATGCAGGAAACAGGATGTTATACTTAGAAGTGGAGAGTAAGAGTAAGGTTGGAAGACCTTGGATGGATGTCATACAAAAGGAACAGCTTCAAGAAAACAGACTGGAATGGAGAAGGACTCAGAGCCAACCCCACACAGAGGGGACTAAGGCATGATGAAGTCATGTGCTTAACTTTGACCACGAGTAGTCCCACTAAACATTCCCTGTGCACTGCACCTTGACCTGATGGGAGAACATGGGTGTTTCAATGAACATGAGAGATATGCAGGTGGGAATTTTGACTCCTGGGACTGGAACCCAAGCAGGACAGGTCAAAGGGTAGGGGGCAGACAGAAAGCACAAGTTGGGCGTTGAGCAATGGTCAACAACCTAGCCTTGGAAAAAGGTTATGTCAACTAGATAGACAGGAATGTCAGAGCCTTCTTTGTGCCCTACATGACAACTAATGGTGCAGGAAGCATTCGGATTCACATGTAAATGGGACTATTTGGGTGAGTAAAGTTACAAACCTGCTTAGGTGTTTATAGAATCAGGGTCTCAATTTTCAATGTTTTGTATTATGCCTACAGTGGTTTAGTAAAACGCAAATAAAATGCCCAAGTAATTAAAGAAAACCCAGCATTTATAATGGAGTTCATTAAAAATCTTAATCTAAAGTCACAACAGCACAGTGACAAACCAAACTGCATCAAAAAAATAAAAATTCTCCAGGCAGAGTACCTGGAGCAGCTTCAGAGTCAAAGGAGGGAGATTGGGCTTGGCGTAGGTACGTGCCAACAAGAGAGAGACTGACTCTGTCTCTGTGACTGCAGCTCCATGGCATGTAAGTGTAGGGCTTTTTATTATGCAGGAGTCAAGCTAGAGGCACAAATGAAGCAGCCTGCCTGAGTTAACTGATCTCATTCTCTGAGGCACAAATGTAGCACCCTGACTGTGTAGTAAAATTGTTAAAGTTGCTGTTGATGGTTAATTGATCTCATTCTCTGAGGCAGAAATGTGGAAGCAAGCCTATTGTTCCTAATGTTAGTTAACTGTTCCCATTCTCAGTTAATTCCCCCAGGAGCATTAAAACCTGTGGAAGTTTTAAGGCTCCTACATTGCCAGAGTGATGTAAAGAAGTCTTATATAAATGACAGTAAGGGAATCCTCAGCTAGGAAGGTCTATTTTTTTTCTCACTTTTTTCCCGTGCCAAAGTGGCACAATAGGGTTAGATTACAGCTCAGGATTTATTTGCCCATTTAAAAAAAAGAAAGAAAAAAAAGACTCTGAGGACAAATAAAGCATTTACCAAGCAGTCAATAAAATGTCAGTACAATCAGAACCAAGCACTTTCCAAAGTACCCAGCCAAGTCCAAGACAATGATTAGCAAAACTGTATGATTTTCGTGTGAGAGAGTCTGAGCAACTTACAACTACATTCTCTTTTTTTTTTTTTCTTTTTGGCATTCTGTAATGTAATTTAAATGAAAATCCTGGAATATAACCGGAATGCAGGGTGTTATTACCAACTGTTTGTAACTTAACTTTCACGTGTTTAAGAAATGCTGAATAGTTATTGTGACTTTTTTCTGTATTGTAGTTTAAATAAATTACCAAACACAATTGAAACTGGTGTGATGATACTGCATTATTTTGACAAACAAAATATGCAGAATTTTGAATTTTTTGGTGCAGAATTTTGAATGTTTTGCGCAGAATCCCCCCAGGAATAGTATCTTATAAACTGAAGAAGGTAAACTTATTCAGCATGATAATGTAAGTAGCAACTTAAAAGGAACTGTTTGGGCCAGCTGATGCCAACAGCAGATCTGCATAACTTGAGCCGCTGCAGTCCAAATACTCTACCAACTCCTGCTGATGCACATGACAGAGGACCTAAGGAAGTATGTAGGAAGGGAGGACAGAGAAAGATCTGGGCCCGGGGTGGGGGAGAGAACTGCCTTCCCCTCCCCTTCTTGTGGGGCTCCTCAGATCTGCAAGAGGGGACAATCTCACACAAATCTTAGCAGTCTGATTTGGTCCCCCTTGCAAGACATTTGATGGAAGTATTCTCCTTCACAACATTATTATGGGGGAGGAATAGCTCAATGGTTTGAGCATTGGCCTTGCTAAACCCAGGGTTGTGAGTTCAATCCTTAAAGGGGCCATTTAGAGATCTAGGGCAAAAATCTATTAGATGATTTAGTTGGGGATTGGTCCTGCTTTGAGCAAGAGGTTGAAATAGATGACCTCCTGAGGTCCTTTCCAACACTGATATTCTATGATTCCCACTTTGGGTTGCATCTGAGTTCTCTTCTCTAAAGAGCAAAGTTAGAAATGTATCTGTTTGTTTTTAAAAAGAGGACTCAGGCCTCCAGCCACAATTTGACGTCCTATGATAAGCATGCCAGAGCTGGTAATCCCAATCAAATTTGGAAATTATACTTCAAATTAACAAAACGAAGGTGCTGAGTGCTAAGTCTCAACCACTATGCTTTATCTCTCTCCCACCCTTTTTGTTTGGAATTTTTGTGGTGTGATATAGGCCACACAGTTTATGTGCTATGAAGTGGCAAAGTTAGACTATCAACTCTGAACACCTATTTATAGGACATCTATTCTGGCATCCCTTCTACAAGTCACTTCAGATTTGGTAGTAATATTCTAACGTCATATCAACCTCAAAATTCATTGAGAAGATAAGAGGTTGATATAATGATATAACAGTTTTTAAAAGAAGGTCATAATCATGATTATAAAGAAGACTCAGCTGCAACTTTAACTGTGGAGCAATGGCTGTTAGTCCATAGCACTGGAGTATAGCAAACAGACAATCAGCTACAGTAACGTACTACTCAGTGTTTTATACACAGTAACACTCATTTCTTGACTGCTATTAATTAATTTAATTCTCATGACACGTTGCTGTTTAGTCACTAATAGACAGAGCAGATTATATTTGTTGCATGTCTGTGTTAACAACTTGATATTGTTGAAATAAAAGGCTCAAATTATTTAATCTAAGATTATTAATCAGAGATGAGTACAGCACTATACAGAATACAGAAATAAATACATTATTACCCTTTGTTGTCCGACTAAGGCTGTATATGCATCTTACCTACATCTGGAAGGGACATGCAGTTTTCATTTCCCCGCCAAGTTTTCATATCACTATCATTATATAGGATTTCAGACAAAGGAAATCCAGTTTCCAAGAATATTCTCCCAGAAACATATGTTGTGATGGCATTTCTATACATTCTCAACTTATCTGACTCTCATGTCAAGGTATAATTATTTACTGCTGAGAGCACTAACAATTCTTCAAGTTAATATCTCTCAGTGCATCTTTCTTACCCCACAATCATCCTTCCATATTGATTCCCCCAAAAGAAAACATCTGTTACGACAATAATCTCTTATTAGTTTCCCCAAGTTTATATATGGCTTATATCAGCATTTTATATATATGTTAAAGAAATGATTTCCAAGAATATCTGGAGTTTTATAGACATGAAGGCACCCTAGGGTTATTAAATACAGCATAATGAATACATTCCTAAATAGGGTAACATTCTGGTCCTTAGAATTCAGATATACTCTTTGTTGAAGATACAGATTCTAAAGAACAGTTTACATATATAAATTAATCAAATATACAGAAACAAACAACTAAAAGTATTACTATTTACTAACACGTACTAACATATTACATGGTGAATTTTATATTAAGATAATTTTTCATTTGACAGACTAACAATGTAGGGCAAAATGGATCATTATCAAAAACATACCACATATATACAATTAATCTACAGACAAGCTGTAAATATGTTAACAGTAAATGCTGGAACAATGATGCGAGCTGAAAATGTAATAAAATTGAACGTTAGTCCAAACCATCTGTGTAATGTAGCCCAACTAGATTTTCACATCAGATCCTACCTTTTTGTCATCCACGGCATTGTCTTGACGCTGTGCAGACATCCACTGGGGAAGTTTATGATGTGGAGAAGTCATTTTCAATTCTATATAATTAATTCTCCTGCATTTCTGTTACTTTTGTTCTGTAAAATTTAAGGGGGGAAAAGGCAGTTAGTGAACAGTCGGTATAAGAATGAGAGCCATTATTGCTGTATTATCATTCTGAGTCCCCCAGGATCCTCTTTTTAGCTGATCACTTTAGGCTCAAGTAATCTGTCCACAGGGAAGGAAATGTACGTGACCCAGGTAAATGCAGGAGTTTTTCATCAGAGTTTTACCATCTGCTAAATGTGCACAAGAATGTATAAAAACACATGAAAGAAGAAAATCTCAAAATATCCTCCTGAGAGAGAAAGAGTTCAGTAAAGTCTTTGGCACATTATGACAGCGCCAACCAATTCAGGATGAAATTACTTCAGTGTATTTTTCCATTAAAACAATCCAGCCATTAACAGCTATGTTACTAACATACCAAGCAATCGTAGGGATTTTGTTTGTTTAATGCTTAATCTAGTGATGCACAGTTCTGTTCTTTAGCTACCCTGCTTACTCAGAAAGTTACATGCTATTTGCATAATTCATGGTTTGAAAACTCCCTCTGCAGTGGAGAGTAGGAACATTGTTCTGATGAGAGCAGATTGCCTCCGCTATGGGGATTAGTCCTGGATGTTTCCAACCCACCAAGTTGTGTTGAAGAGGAACCCGTGGAGCAGCAAAACACAACACTAGTCTTGCCAACTCTCGGTGCCATTACACTGCCCATCGTGCTGTCTCCAGCTGTTCCAGTTCAACTCACTGCTTTGTTGCATCTCTGAGTTAATGACTCAAGATTTTCAAACAATGGGCGCAGCTGGAATTATTTAATCTAAGATTATCAGAGATTAGTCCAGAACTATACAGAATACAGAAAGAGATACATTATTTCCTTATCAAGAGCTGGCTCTGTCTCATTGTATTTAGAGGGAAGCACAGCCTTCATTCCCTTAATGAAGTTTCCGTGCCAAAATCATTATATAGAGTGGTAGACAAAGAAACCTTTTTTGCCAAGAATATTCCCCAGAAACATATGTTCTAATGTCATTTCTATACATTCTCAGTTTACCGGTTTGTGTGTGAAGGCCTGATGAGACAGCTGAGAAGACTAACAATTCTTCAAGATAATCTCTCTCAGGGGGTCTTTCTTACCCCACAATCACTCTTCACTACTGAGTCCAAAACCAAAAACATCTGCTGTAACAACCATTCCTTATTAGTTTCCCAAGTCTATATATGCTTATGCAAGCATTATATATATGCCCCATATAAGGGGTGGGCAAACTCTTTGGCCCAAGGGCCACATCGGCGTTGCAAAACTGTATGGAGGGCTGGATAGCCTGGCCCTGCCCCTTTCTGAGCCCCTCCCACTTCCCGCCCCCTGACTGCCTCGTGGTGGGCGTGAATGCTCACGAAATTAACAATTCAGAGATATTCAAATAAACTCTATTGAAGGGGTGGTGAGGTCAGACCTTCAGAATGGGGAGTTTTGCCTGCAGAATCTTCCCTGAAGATAGTGCTGAAAATGACTGCCCATCACCGAAGAGCAACAAAACAGCAGTCCTGATCCCCAGAGCTGTGTGGGGTGGGGGACAAGCCTCTGGCCTGCTCTCCCAGGCTGAGTGCCCAGCTATCTGCCAGCCCCGCTCTCCCAGGCAGAGGCCCAGCCATCTGCCAGTCGCGTTTCTCCTGGGCTCCAGGTGGAGTGCCTGGCCAGCCGCAGGCCAACTCTCCCGGGCTCCTGGCAGAGCGCCTGGCCAGCCACCGGCCCGCTCTGGGGCGGAGTGCCCGGCCAGCTGCCAGCACACTCTCGCAGGCTCCAGGCGGCATGCCAGCCCACTCTCCGGGCGACACACCTGGCCAGCTGCGGGCTTGCTGTCATGGGCTCCCGGCGGCTCACCAGCCCTGCTCTGCGGGCAGCACGCCAGGCTACTTATGGGCCCGCTGCCCTGGGCTCCTGGAGGCGCACCTGGCCAGCCGCGGGCCCGCTGTCCTGGGCTTCAGGCAGCGCACCAGCCCTGTTCTCCGGGTGGCATGCCCAGCCAGCCATGGGCCCGCTGTCCCAGACAGCACACCCGGCCGGCCGTGGGTCCTGCTCTCCGGGGCACTCTCAGAGCGCCCAGCTGAGGAGAGCTGGACCACTGGCCCTGCTCCCCTGGCAGGAGCTCGCGGGCCGGATAAAAATGGCTCGCAGGCCACAAGTGGCCTGCGGGCTGTAGTTAGACTACTCCTGCCCTATATGTATGCCTGTGTGCGTATGTTAAGGAGACTGTTTCCAAGAATATTTGGATTTTTATAGAAATGAAAGTGCCAGAGATTGTTAAGATACGGCATAATGAATAACATTCCTGCATACGGTTACCTATCGGTCAAAGACCAGCATTCTGCGCCTTAGAATTCAGACACAGTCTTTATTGAAGATAAAGATTCTAAAGAACAATTGATACATAAATTAATCAAATAAACAGAGAAAAGAACTGATAGGGTTAATATTTACTAACAGCTTCCTCTTGAGTTCTGTAGTAGAACACAACAAATGGGGGCCACGTAACAAATGCACACAGCTCAGCACCAAAGTTCCTCAGCAGCTTCCCCTCCACTCGGCCGCCAGAGAGGGTAACACGATTGTGAGTGTAGAGGAATGGCAAGCCAGTATTGAGATGAAGGAAGATTAATAGCAGGAAAGAGGGAGAACCTGGACAAGGAGAGAGAAGACGAGCTAGACTAGGTAAAGGAGGAAGTGACAAGAGAAGTTACTTATTGGTCCCTAATGTTCTGAATCACCTCTGTGCATTTGCATGTATGGGAGTTGCCCACTGGTGGCAAGCACACAGAACCTTCCGGAAGGCAGCATCCACCAGGGTAGGGGAAAGGGGGCAGGATAGACATGTGTCCAAGTGCCCTCTCATGGTATCAAATGTTCAACATCTAAGACTCTAAGACTTAACTCCTTAACTTCTTGTCCCTTCAACTGAACCAGTGTCCTGAAGTTATACAGGACTCTGACAGCTTGCAGCTTTATAGCGCTTTCGGTTATACCCGCCTTTGGATACAGCTCCAGGGAAATCACTCCAGCGTGTCCACACTGATAGCCATAACCGCACTGGTGTGGCCACATTTGCGGCACTTGCAGTGGCACTGGGTGTGGTGCATTATGGGCAGCTATCCCAGCATTCAGCTGGCTGCAACGTGCTTTTTGAACGAGGAGGGTGGGGCGGAGTGTGTTATGTGTATGTGGTTGGAAGGGATCACTATGAATTGTAATCAGCACTTAAAAAGAGGTGGGGAAGGAGATTCCTGTTTGTCTCCCTTCTCCCACCACCCAGTGTCACTTCTGTAAAAATCAAACTATCTTGGGGGCTTTACATTGGTACCTGTCCCCAGGTTGCTAGGGGAAAGGAGGCTTTTCTGAAGTTCCAACCAGTGAGTCCAAGGATGTCTTCACAAAAGCTGCAGCACAAGACCTCTCGCCCATGCCTTGTGGCCATACTCACCATGACTGGATCAGCAAACCGATTCTTGTAGTAGCCAGTGGCTCTGATCATATTGTGGCTTGCAGGGAAGTGCACTGAGGGGTATTTACTTAGTAAAAAGAATTAACCTTGCACCAGAAACAGTGCATGCATTGCTTTGTGCTTTGCATTCCTTGCAGCTGAAACCCTGTCCTTCGGCGCATCCTCCACATTGTGGGAGGGACTTTCCCAGATTAGAAGACCGAAAAGACGACTCGGGAGGATGTGTTCAATGAGTTAATGAGCACCTCCGAGAGTGATAAGATGCAGCTTTGAGCATGGAAGATTACACTGTCCAACAAGCTGGACGTGCACAGGGAGGACAGGAGAGCATGCAGGGAACAAAAGCGTGCCAGAGAGGAAGAGATGCTCTGGATTATGAGGGAGCAATCAGAAATGTTGAGGCATCTGGTGGAAGTTCAAGAAAGGCAGCTGGATGCTAGAGTCTCTCTGCAGCCTGTGCTGAACCTGCTGCCATTGTCACCAAGTTCCACATCCTCCTCGCCCAAACGATCTACAAGGCGGAGCCCGGTATTCCTCGCACTCAGCACCAGGGGAGGGTATAAGGATTGTTATTGCAATGCAAATGTAAGCAAACTTTCCTTGTTTCTTCTCCCCTCCTACAATGTTTTCAGCCCTTTTGCCTCAGGTTATCTTACTTTTCTTTGCTGTCTCTGTGTGTTTGTATGCATAATAAAACTTAACAGACTGAAGAGAAAAGGCTCTTTATTCATTCAGCACACTGTGGTTAGTGGGACTGGAGTTTACAGGGGAGAAAATGCAATGAAGAGGACAGCTTGGTAAGGAACAACATAGATAAGTGTCACATTACTGTGGATCTTTGCTGAAACTGGTTTTCAAAGCCTCACAGAGACACGGAGGCCCTCAATGCGTTGTTCTTATTGCCCTGTTGTCTGGCTGCTCAAAATTAGCTGCCAGGTGATCTGCCTCAATCCCCCACCCCACCAGAAACTTTTCTCCCTTTGTTTCACAGATATTATGGAGCACTCAGCAGGCAGCAATAACAATGGGGATATTGTTTTCACTGAGGTCAAACCTAGTAAGCAAACGCCAGCAGCCTTTTAAATGTCCAAAGGCACATTCTAACACTATTCTGCACGTGCTCAGGCTATGGTTGAACTGGTCCTTGCTGCTATCCAGGCTGCCAGTGTATGGCTTCATGAGCCATGGGAGCAAGGAGTGGGCTGAGTCTCAACTGGCATTTCAGCATCTCCAATGGTTATTTTGCAGTATGGAAAGAAAGTCCCTGCTTGCGACTTTCTGAACAAATGTAAGTTCCTAAAGATGTGCGCATCATGCACCTTTCCTGACCATCACACGCTGATGTCGGTGAAACAAGCTCTGTGATCCATCAACGCTTGCAATACCGTTGAGAAGTACCCCTTTCGGTTTATGTACTCTTTAGTAAGGTGGTCTGGTGTCAAGATAGGGATATGCATTCCATCTATAGCCCCACTGCAGTTAGGAAACCCCACTGCAGCAAAACCATCCACTATGTCCTACACGGTGCCCAGAGTCACTACCCTTCTTAGAAGAAGTCCGTTGATTGCTCTGAAACTTGGATCACAACAGATCCCATAATTCATCTCCTACTTTGGTACTTACCTGAAAAAGTTTGCAAGAGTTATGTTCCCTTCTCTCTGCATCCCTCCACTGGCTCCCTGTTCTCCCTTTCACCAAATACAATGTTTTCACTTCCAAGGCCTTCCACAGCTTATCCCACACTGCCTATCATCTCTCACATGCTATCAACGTCTCAACTCCCATCTCCATCCTACCATTTAAGGCTGCCTTCATCAACCGCTTGTTCCACATTAAACAAGCGCCATCAGGATCTTTCTCACTATCCTGTACACATGGGATGAGGTCCCCATATGTACCCTCAAAGCTATCTCATGGTCCTCTTTCACATCTCTCCGTAATTCTCCTCTTGGTTGGAATACCTACAAAACTCTTGACAACTATTGGGCAGCAGGTGTGGGAAGCCCACTGCCTAGCATGCTAACCAGTCCTGACTTGTTTCTTTATGCTCCTCAGTCTGCTTCTCTGTATTCACCTTGTCCTAAACTGTAAGCTCATTGCAGCAGGGACCATCTTTTGGTGTGTTTGTACAGTGCCTAGCACAATATCATGCCTGGCTCACGACGTGAGGTTCTAAAGCAACCAAGTGCCTCCATCATAAGTCAGTTCTGCCAGCCCATCATCCAATTTTATATCTTCTGCAAATTTCATTAGTGACCTTTTGGTTCTTCTTCTGGATCACTAATAAAGAGGTAGAATAAGTCTGAAGGTGTGATACGACCCTAGTGCATTGCAGTTCATCACACCAAGGGTCTTATTCTCCCATAAGTCTAGTTCACGTGAGCAGGGCTATGATTGTCATGCCAATTTTTAAAATGTTTAAAGCAGAGGTTTAGAACAACAATTATAGATCATGGAAAGAAGAAGAGGAGGGGATCAGAGAGTGAGTCCACCCCATGCTCACCCTGTAGCAGTGGCTCCTGTCCCACAGAGTTGGCCCAGCTCCCTGCACATGTCCCACATGTCTGAACCACCATTCAGGTTGGGCACATCCACTCCTCCAGAAATGAAGGAACAGAAGGGCAAATTTAGTTGGTGTTACACCCTAGCACACAGTGTTAATGCACAGAAAGTTAGCCAGAAATGGAGGGGCAAACATGCCAAACCTCAGTGATTTAGGTCACACTGTCACTTGGCTTGGGGGCATTTCATGGACTCCATTCAAACTCATTTTCCACGACCACTATGAAATCCATGACAAAACTGTAGCCTTACCCTCAAGCACTAAAAGTACTTGATATGTACATAAATCCCTGGGAGATTTTGACATTAATCTTATAGCATCAGGGTACTTTTACAACTAACACCTTTGTCTTTTTATTTAAAATACTATTACTGCTTCATCTTACAATGCTCACTATTTTGATGCAGACGGAGAAACTGATCTTTGCAGTACTTAGTTGTATAAAAAAAAGTAAAAACACAGCTGCTTCTAGTCTAGCATCATAAATTGCCAATTGATTTAATGCCAGCAATCAAAAATTATTCTAGTTTGAAAGAAGTATAATTTGGGTAAGTAAAAGATTTAGGCAGAGGCCCATTTAATCAAAATCATTCAACTTTTGGTACAACTACCAGTATTAATAATTACCATTTTCTTTATTTTAAACAGCCAACTCTGGTATTTATTTTTTGGTCCAAATCTCTTCTGTGATCATGATGAAAGCAACAAGCAGTAATTATCAATATGAAAAGCAATTAGTATATCCTACAATTCAGTTTAAGCCTATGACGCACAGAAAGCTAGCCACTTTCACCCAATACTATTGTTATATTATTGCTAGTAAGTTGTGCTGCTTCCAGTCAAAAGAAAATCTGCTCAAATATTATACAGAAATAATGCATGACTCAAAATATCTTCTGCCTGATCTCATTAAGGCTTCTTACAATTTCTCTGGAAATGTGACCGTACCTTGTTTATGTAGTTGCACAAGTTTGTTCATAACAAAAACATTCTTGAAAGACAAAAGCATGGCGTTTTGCTAGCATTAATTTCTCTGCAGTTCTCTGTAGCCAATTATTTCATATAATTATTTCTGTTGTGGTTAATTCATATGTAATCAAAGTGTGATAAACAGAGGTAAATACACGTATAGGAATGAGTACAATAGTATTATAGGGATATAAGGCTGACAAACATTTGAGTGATGAGTGTGTATTAAGTATATAAACAAAGTAAGGCTGTAATGCAACATCTATGGGCTGAGGCCTGTACAATTGTAGCTTAGTCATATTAGGCTTTAGACCTAAAGAAGGCTGACACAACCCTGTACTGGTAAACTTACAAGATTACTGTAAAGATTGTGCCAATGGGTGATGTTCAGAAAATATGCCACAATGTACTCATCTAAACCGCAAAGCACCTGATTGTAACATCATGGAAAATACAAAGAGTCCTGTGGCACCTTAAGAGTGGACTCTTTGTCACCTTGTCCTGTGGACTCTTTGTCACTTCTGCAATTCCAGACTAACACGGGTACCTCTCTGATTCTTGACATCATGGAAAATACTGCAGCAACAGCATTTTGCCATGGGGACTTGTTGCCATAAACATTAAGATGATAGCTTATGAAAAGCAGGGTACCTCATATTTTATGAGGTGCGAAAATCCCCAAAAAGGAAAAGGATTTGGAACCTTCATGCATATGCATAAGGGTTACGGGTGTGAGCAAAATGCAGCACAAAAACAGTTCCCCAACACAAATGGAAAGGAAAAATCCACCAGAAAACTCTCCACAGAGTTTACATCAGTATCACATATTTCTGAAACACTACACCAGGGATTGGCATCCTTTAACATGCAGCCCGCCAGGATAAGCCCCCTGGCGGGCCAGGCTGGTTTGTTTACCCGACGCGTCCGCAGGTTCAGCAGATTGCAGTTCCCCTCATTGCGGTTCACCGCTCCAGGCCAACGGGGGCTGCAGAAAACAGGATTAGCACATCCCTCAGCCCGCGCTGCTTCCCGCAGCCCTCATTGGGCTGGAGCGGCGAACCGCAACCAATGGGAGCCACGATCTGCCATACCTGCAAACGCGGCAGGTAAACAAACCGGCCCAGCCTGCTACGGGGCTTGCCCTGGTGGGCCGCATGCCAAAGGTTGCCAATCCCTGCTCTACACTCTAGAGGATCGCATGCATGTAAGTAGGCTTTTTCCCTCCTCATTTTAGTTAAATTTCTGCAAAAACTGACTGCAGACAAGCATTTGTAAACTACTAATCAAGTGGCATTTAATTTCAGCCTGTCTATTTATATAGCATTCACCACTATTACCTTAGCACCTGTGCTGACATATAATGAACTTCCGCGAGAAATTGTTTTAACTGTGTTTCACTTTGAATTAATGTTCTCAGAAGTCACCTAAAAAAATATTTTTCTCCCTTCACTGTAACTACTATAAAACGACCAACACATATCAAAATGGTCACTCTGGAAATAGCACAGCTAAGCGATTTTTCTGTATTACCAGAGTCCCCTTTACAGAAACAAGTTAGCCCAGTAAAAGACATTACCTAACCTCACCCATCATGTCTCTCTAATACCAACATGGCTATACTTCAGAATCCCCTTTCACACACATTGCTCCCCCATCTCATACCCCTACCTCCTGTCTCAACAAAAGGCCGATTCTGTCCCTTACCTCCAGACCCAAATAGCATAACACCTCTGAATACATACTGATGGGCACAAAGCTTGATTTTTTTTAAATCCACCTGCCATAATTTGCTTGTTATTCACATTAAAGGTGGACAGTGATATATTCTAGATACAGCCCCACTCAAAATAGTCAGTGCAAAGCAAGTGCACATCCCTCTATAGAAATAAGAGTACGTAACATCCCCTCCCCAGTCACATATTGTATATTAAGAACCTCCACTGGTAGAAGTAGCTCCAACCCAGATGTTCTGCATATGTTGAGTGTGGAAGCTGGAATTCTCCTACAGAAACATTTATTTTGCTTCATTTAACTTTATTTGTGTGTGCGTGTGTCTCCTGTACACATACGTATGCCTAGCAGCGGGACATGACCTTACAGATCAGCGTCCCTGCTCCCTCCTCACAACTAGGGAGGCACAGCCTAGTTTCAGCAAAGCTCCTGAAGTTCACTAGGCAAAACTAGAAAGGGACTCCCCAGCTGGGACCTCCGTGGCCACAAGTCCTTGGGGTATTCTGGACTAAGAACCAGCAGGAAGACAAACTGGACGGCAGTGACAGAAGAAGTGCTCATCCACTACCCAGCACAAATCTGGGGGAAAAGGTCAGGGTTAGGGCAGCAACAGCAAGGAATCCCAGAAGCTGTTGCCCAAGGCCTCTCTGGATAGTGCTACACGGCGAGTCGCCCAGCACAGGAAGACAGACTGTGACTAGCAGGCCGCCAGCCAATGTCTACTAAAAATAGCAGTAGGGACATTCTGGCTTGAGCTCCAGAGCCCACCTGACACCC
>ML677375.1:2969985-3015580 GCA_007922305.1 Dermatemys mawii
GTGGGGGGGCTGCAGCATGGGGGGGTCATGGGAGTGGGTGGGGGGCTGCAGCGTGGGGGAGGGAGTCGTGGGAGTGGGGGTTCAGTGAGGGGCTGCATTGTGGGGAGGGAGTCACAGGAGTGGGGGTTCAGTGGGGCACTACAGTCTTGGGAAGGGAGTTACTGGGGGGCTGCTCTGCCATACCATGGCTATTGGATGGTTGGGGTCATCACTGGGAGAAATCAATGGGGATTGATGGGGGCTGCATTCAGGGAAAAAGTAGAAGGCAGTAGAGTGGCAGGGCGGGTAGGATTACAGAGGACTGGGTGGTAGTAGAGTGGGGCTATGTCAGTACCACCCAGTCTCTTGGGGAATCCCCCAGTCCAGGGAGCTGTAATGGAGGAGATTACTGGGGGACAGTTATTGGGGGGAGCGTGACCTAAATGGGGCTATGAGGATGATTATCAGGGAAGGGTGGCTGTGGGGTGGGGGAGAGTAGTAGTGATGGGGACTCTGATGGGATGGTTATTGGAGAAGTTGTAGGGTGGCACATAAAGTGGAAGGATAGAAGCAGTCACGGAGATTGGGATCTCTTCCCCTGTTGTTGAGTGTCATGGTAGGAGACCGGGGTGCAAGCATCTTTGTGGGGAAAGTTAAACTGAGAAGAGGTATATGTTGAGAAGCACTGATGTTATGATCTGTGTCTGTTCTATATTTGTTATTTCCAGCTGACTGGTAAAGATGGAGAGAGGGAGAGGAGGAGGAGGAAGAAGTGTGGGGGGCTCTGGCCCACATAGAAGCATTTACTCCCAGTCTCAACAACAGTATCACTATCCTGCCTCCTCTCAGGGGGGCTGCATGGAAATCCAGGAGCTAGCCTCCAAAAGGGTGGACATCCAGAAAAAGCGATTTTATTTGGATGTGAAGCAGAGTTCCCGAGGCCGCTTTCTGAAGATAGCAGAGGTCTGGATAGGAAGAGGCAGGCAGGAAAATATCCGGAAAAGCAAACTGACTCTCTCCTTGTCTGTGGCTGCTGAGCTGAAGGATTATCTGGGAGATTTCATAGAGCATTATGCCCATTTGGGCCTCAAAGGCTACCATAGTCATAGACATGAACATAATAATGGCAAAGAGCAAGATCTGAGAAGGCGGCAAGCACCTCATCTGCCTTCACCTCCAGCATCTGTTGAGTCAGAAGAGCATCTTCACAGTGTCCTGAAAACTGAGTATATAGAAAGAGACAACAGGAAGTATTATCTAGACCTGAAGGAGAATCAACGTGGGCGTTTCTTAAGGATTAGGCAAACCATGATTAGAGGACCGGGCATGATAGGTTATTTTGGCCACAATTTGGGACAGGAACAGACTATTGTCCTTCCAGCCCAAGGGATGATTGAATTCAGGGATGCTTTGGTCCAGCTAATTGAAGAATATGGGGAGGGAGATATAGAAGAACGAAGAGGTGGGGGTGATGAGCCTCTCGAGCTCCCAGAGGGTACTTCCTTCAGGGTGGACAACAAGAGGTTCTACTTTGATGTGGGATCTAACAGGTATGGCATTTTTTTGAAGGTAAGTGAGGTGAGACCACCTTACCGTAACACCATCACGGTCCCGTACAAAGCGTGGACAAGGTTTGGGGAAAACTTTATCAAGTATGAAGAAGAAATGAGGAGAATTTACAACAGCCATAAAGAGAAAAGAATGGATGTCACAGGTGACAGTGGTGAAGAGCAAGAGGGTCTGGAATAGAGTGCATTTGAATTGGTCACCAGGCAAAACAGAAAAACATAAATTGGCTAGAGGTAGTTTGAATATTTAGTAGTTTGAAGAAGTTGCCCATCATTTTTTGTAAGTCCTTTTCCTGTTGTTAGTAATATCTATGATACTTCTGAAGTCTGGTTATGTTAAATGACACCCAACACATCTCTCTAATCCTTACGGGAATATTAGCCTCCCAAATCTAAATGAATCAGCTGTTTCACGTGTTGAAGACTATGAAAGTATGTGTATCAGCACAAAAATCTTACATTCTGACCTTTAAATAGTCTAGGTAAGGCTTGTGTTGCACTAGAACATGATACAAAAAAGCCAGATGTACCTTATGCTCAGAAGTATTGGTTTCTGCTTACGACAGATTTTCCAGTACTGAATATTGTCCAAGCTGAGTTAAAATCTGAAAAGCGTAACTATAGGTCATTTACCACAAAAATTGACTTTGTATGCATTTTATCTACTTGTATGAGGAAAGATAGAAATTTTAAATCAGTGTTCAGTAGTTACTGAATTTTAAGCAATGTTCTTTATGGATAAAATCTCGATAGCAGGTCAAGCCTTTATAAAGGATTGTCAAAGAGTGGAATATTAATTTCTTAGCTTAATAATTCTGTGGTAACCAAATAATTTTAGTGCCACAGAAAAGCAAAGCTGTATTGGAATTGTGATGGGTTATCCCAAATTAATGAAAATAATCCATTTTTCATCTACATATTACATCATGTAAGGTTGAGGATTTTTTAATGTGTTCTCAAAATTTCAAAAACTATTTTTATATTGTTGATGGGGGCTCTAGAAAAGAGCTGGGAAGTGGGCATTTTGGTGGCTGAATGATTGCTGCAAGTGTGTTTCCAGGGTTTTCTCCCAATTGTCTGAGTAACATAGGTATGATGTTAAAAGTATGAGGATAACTGGTTTTGTTCTCCTACTTTGAGGAAAAAACCTTTGGGAGATTTTGGTGCACCACTTAATTGGTATAAAAATGCTTCTCTAATTTCATACTTATTGGTAGTGCATCTACAATGCTATGGCTAAAGCTGTGTCAGCATTTCCATTATGAATTATTATTTTTATAGGCTTTAGTATTCCAAGGTAATATCTATGCCCCCACCTCCATCACTCCTTCCCCACCATGTTAAAACTGGGGCCATGATCCTGCAATTTGATTCACATGGGAAGACTGCTAGGCCTGTGTGAAGTCCACTTGAAGACTATGGAGCTACAGCTTCCCCCAGATTCCTATCTTGAAATGCAAATACTCTACCTGGAGGGGAAGTGTGTAGCATTATCTGTTCAGGGGAGTTGAGTTAGAAAAGGGACATGGGATATTCTAAATGATTTTGGATCTCAAAGCAAAAACAGATTTATTTTTATGAAGATATTTTTCAGCATTTAGGGGCCAGTTCATCTCTCACTGAAATCAATGAGATTTGGATTGGGCTATAAATCCCTTGCTTAGAGACTCCATTTTGCCTACCTTTATGTGGCTTTTTTAAAAAGTGCTACTGTATATATACAGAAATTTATCACCACCCAAATCATGTTTTTTAATCAAGTAGCTGAGTGTACATAAGAGCCAGCTATCTTTTAATCCAAACAATAAATTTTAATCTGCTCAAACACATTTATCTGCAACCAAAATTGTCCCCAGTCTTGATTTTAATCTACCTGCACACTTCAAGGCCGCATTAAATTCAAACACCTTATCATGTCTTTGATCTGCTATGCCATTAGTAATATCAAGAAGGATTGAATGTGGGGATTAAGTGAATAATCTAGCCTTTAGTTTGGGTGCTAAAAATGATCAAACTACAAAAAAGCTTGCACCAAAGTCACCAAAGAACTATTAGGAACATGTTACTTTTGTGAGAGAAAACAACAGATGTAAAGAAGTTAATTCACTGTTCTAGGTGATTCCCTTAGAGCTAACAACGAGTTGGCCTAGTGTCAAAAAAATACCATAAAACTAATCACTAATGTATTCATTGCTGTTTCAGATATTTTCTAATCCAAAGCAAAATTTGCTTATTTGGTCACTTGAATTGCTAATGGGCTGTTTGGGCCATGACTAAGCAATTGAAGGTTATAACCTTAGTCCTAGGGCTAATAATGGTTCCTATTAGATAGTGAAGTACTAAAAAAAATTTTTAAAAAAAGTAAAGAAGTCACAAATCATACTGAAATAACAATTGTTGGCTTGATAGCAGAGTATTAGTGAATGATTCATCAATGCCTAAGTTACCATCTCACTGATTGCTGCTGCCCATTACAGTGCCTAAAGTAATGATGAACTTGTCAAAGCTTCCAGCAATCTGGAGCTATGAATGTAAGAACTTTTTATGCTCACTTCTCCCCTTGTACCCCATCTTCATGTGGATTTTCTCCTCTACACTCAGCATCTTCCAGTCTAAAATAATGTTTGCGTCACATGATATTAAAAGCTCATTTGTTGGAATTATTATTACATACTATGTGCAATGCAGATAATCTTGCATTCCACGTGTTCCTTTGCTCTTAATGTACAAGTAATTAGTAATTTAAAAAATACATTGCCTTCACAGGTTAAAAAAACAAACAGGTACAAAGTGGCGTTGTTATTGCTATCAAGTTGCCATTTTGGAGAATTAGAGCCAGACTACATTTTAGCTTTTGAAAGTGCTCCGGGGAAGATGTAGACCAGTATCAGTTTGCATCACTGCTTCATAATTAGGTTTCCTCTATTTATTAATTGGCCTTCAGAAATTCTTTGATGTATTGTAACTATTACACAAGGAAGTCAGTATCTGTTGGCTGCTGAACAAGCTCAATTCTCAGCTCTGATACACAGGTAAGTATTGCCTTCTATTTTGTAAAATCAGCTAATGCACTTACTCTTACATGGTGATACGCACCTGGGTATCCGGGACTACACTTGAGCCGGCCATCTACAGTTAAAGCACTGACTATGGTTTTCCATAGAAATGTAAAGCACTAATGTTTGGAAATATTATGTTCCAAGTATAACACTAACAAACTCAAAATGTAGCAAAGCAAAATGATCATGGTTACATTTGAAAACGGGTTCCTCATTATTTTTGGCAGTGTGTTCCCAGCTTTTGAGAGCAGCAATATTATGCTGCTTATGTGAAGGGCCCATTGTAACACAAAGGAATATGGAATTCCCAGTGCATTCTGTATAGATTGTCATTCTTTAAGCCCTTTCTTTGAAACTGTCTGACCCTTAAACTTGAGAAAAACACAAGCTTGTTTGCACTAAAGAGCATGGCCAAAAACAATTATAAGAGGACAGAGTGAAAAGCATCAGTCTGAATCTCTTGTATTAATTGGTTCTCATGTAGGGTGACGAGACAGCAAATGTGAAAAATCAGGACTGGAGTGAGTGGTAATAGGAGCCTATATAAGAAAAAGACTCTCAAAAATCAGGACTGTCCCTATAAAATTGGGACATCTGTTCACCCTATTCTCATGAGAGAATTTTACATTAAAGCCCTCACCTCTGTTTTAAAGCTGTGTAGTCCACGCAGAAAATCTGTCAGTTGAATAATTAAATAATAATGCACTTTATATTTTGTAAATAATAGAAGCACATTTCTGCTATTAGTTTTGTAGGCTGTGCTTCAGTAATATATAGCCTAAATCTGTAAGGGGTGGTCTCCTGCATGCACGTCTGTCAGAGCTCTGTTGTAATCAATTGATCAAGTTACACTGGTATGGTAGCGAAGGCAGGCACTATTAAAAGTCCTTTCAAAACCACAAGTCTGTTTTCGTTTTTTTCCCCCAGAGGTAGCACCCACAAATCCCATTAACTTTATCTGGAGTTGTGGGTGCTCAGCATCTCTGGAAAAAAACAGGCTCCAAATATTTTGTAATGAATGTATAGATATGTTTTGTACTCCTAATCTTTGTAGAGCTAGGTTCAGTAGCTCCATCTCACTTAGTTTTCTGTGACACTTTGCTGTCACAGAAGTCCTCATAATTCCAGAAATGTTGATTTGGAGTAATGGTGGGGATTGGCTGGGCTTCTGTGGTATTGAAACTAGCCAGTTGGTATTGACTCCAGCCCATAGCATCTAAACTTTCTTTCTTGTTAAAGTACAAATATAGTATGTTGTTGCTTGTAATAGTGCTATGAGAGAGCTGGAAAGTTACCTGCACTAGAATGGTAAGGCACTGTGTAGGACATCTCACCAGCTGTGACTAAGTAGACTGTCAAATTTCATGAAATTCAGAGAATGTAGCAACTTTAAAATAAATTCTTGATTAGGGACTTTCAGAAGCAGCAACATTTACTCCTGCACCTAAGAGAGTGGGGGATCTATTTTAATGCAACAAAACTTTAAAATTCTGAAAACTGCATCTCAAATACAAATACACGTTTAATACAAATATCAATGATATGTATGTACTTTATCCAGAAAGAAACTGTGCTTCAGTATATTAGCAATCTACTCTTTATCACAAGTGCTTCATGTGTGTATTTAATATGTATAATTCCAATATGTGTATATTGTAAATCTACAGTAGCTCAAAGTGAAATAATATATTTATCTGAAGTGCACAGTTTAAAGATGGGACTTAAAAATCAGTTTCTGCCTGGAACACAGTTTGGTTAAATGTGTTATTTCACTGAGCGCTGTTACATATATTATTTATTGCATCCCTTTTAAGATTCTGCATTTAAATGTTTTGATGTATTATTTATTTGGAGTTTTGTGGAGAAGGGGATGATATATGACTCTCAGTAGAGCTAAAGGAAAAATAGGAGAGAAAAATAAAAACTTATTTCAAGATGTCTCATGTGAAATAAGTAATCTTAGGCTTTACTGGCAGCTTTGTATGCAGGTTTACTGTTAGCTGCCATAGTGTTTCAAATCTGTCTTTAAATCCCCAAATGCTCCAAATCTTTAGGATAAGTGTAAAATCCCAGATATGCTGCTAAAAGAGTCTAAAACTGGTTTATTTGTGTAAAGGCTCAAACTAAATTACCAAAAACAATTTTACCATACTTTTTCTGCTAATGTATTTTAGTCAAATGGCTGCATCCTTTTTCTTCCATGGCCTATTAAAATGACTTAACCTCTGTGGGGAGGAGACTAAGCAGAACTGTTGCTTGCTTAACTGACAACCCTTTTAACCAAAAGTATAGTAATTTTGTGCAGTGGAAATGCATTTATTTTGTTGTTTGGTTTTACTGTAGAGTGTTTTCATAATGTGGAAAATGAGCTAGTAAGCAGGCTATAGTCCCATTGCAACTGTACATATATATGTTTCCTGTAAATACAATATATACAAAATCTACAAAATAAGTCCTAAAACAACTATACATCTTGCATTTTATTTTCTGTGCTATGTCCTCTAAGGTGAAAATATCTTAATCCTTCTGTGTCATGGCTTTTAAAAATCACCTTGTCTTTCCTATATGCTTGTTAAGAATTCAGATTTGGAACAGTTTTCTTCAGTTAGATGAGAATGAAAAAGTACACTACATTTAAAATGCCATCCACAAACAACTTGAGGTATTTTCTTGTACACACATGCTATCGACAGAAATCCTAGAATGAGTTATAGCAAAGTACCTATGGATCAAGTATATGTGTGCATGTATTTGTGATTGTGTACATGTCAAATACATGGATAGGCATATTCACAATTTTAAATACAAATGAAGTCCTAATCCTGCAATTTTTTGCTCAAGCTGATATAATCCTAATGCAAGTTGTCACATGACTAAGGATTGCAGAATAGGTCTATAAAATAATTATTTTTGATGGTTGCTCTTTTGCCTTTAAGTTTTGTCCCATATCCTGATCCCATTGAGGCAGATGGGAATTTTTCTATTCACTTCATCAGGAACGGGATTAAGCCAATTTCTGAATACCATCTTTATGTGCAGTTGAGTACTACACTATGAAAAAGTTATAACTGAATTTGGAGACTTTAATCTGCAGTTATAGTTGTACTGTGTAGTCTCAGTTTCGTAATGGATATAGCTATTTTACATTATTGATACTATCTAAGGTAGTCTCTTAAGTTGACCCATTGTCCTTTTGCTTTTATCTGGAGTTATTAACACTTTATTGTACTGCTACAAAAAGGAAAAGTAATCAAGTATGATTGTCAGACAGTATCATAAGATTTATTCATTGGATTTTGTCTGAATTTCAAAACGTACATCTGACTTCAATTCTTGTAAAGGTTATTGATTTCTCTTTACAGGGCAAATGGTTGCAGTTCATTATGTCGAGTCTATTAGCGCTATTAAATTCTAGTTTCTGACTTTGTTTATAGTACAAAATCTTGCATAATGATGGCAGTATTTGTGGGGTCACAGAATAAAAGCATCCATATTGTAATCAGGTATTCTAAAATATTTAAAACAGACTTTTTGCCTAGCTTTAAAAAAAAAAAAAAAAATCTGTGGAAGCTCTAAATGTTGGTGACAGCCTATTGTTCTGGGACTAATAGCTCTCACTGTAACAAAGTGCTTTTCATGGAAACTGTGTACTACCTGTGTGTATACATATACAGGACAATAGTATTTTAAAAATAGCAAGACTTAGCAAACTTTTATAACTGGAGTTTAGGGTTGCCAATTTTGGTTGGATGTATTTCTGGAGGTTTCATCACATGCCATAATGAAACAGAGCTGCCCGCGGGAGGAGTGGGGGAGCAAGCGGGGCAATAGACCCCCACAAGAATATAGTACCCATCAACGCTTTTATGGACAGGGCGGCGCTCCGGATTTTCAGTGGCACTTTGGTGGTGGGTTCTTCAGTGTCGCCGAACACACCAGAGCGAGTGAAGGACCTGCTGCCAAAGACCTGGGGCGCTGCTGGCATGAAATTGCTTTGCCCCAGGCCCCCTGAATCCTCTGGGCGGCCCTGTAATGAGACCCCAGGACAATCCTGGATGGTTGATAACCCTGCTGAAGTTCCGGTGTTTGTTATCCTGAAGTTCCATTTGTTGGCGTAACTTGAACACTTAACGAGTAACATTTTTGTAAACTGCAAAAACTGTTAAATTAAATATAATGTAGCTGAAAGGGTATGCAGAAGCGACAGAGAGTCCTGTGGCACCTTAAAGACTACCTGAAAGGGCATGTTTCTGATAGAGCTCCATTTAACGAAATGGTGCAGCTTCTGGAATAGAATGAAATAGCCATCTGAATGAATAACAAAGGAGACATCCTGGCCCTAGTCAAGTCAATGGAAGTTTTTGCCACTATTATCAACAGGACCAGGATTTTACCCAGAATTAACAATTTTTGGTTTAAATACCATCTATTTAATGGGCATAACAAAAGTCATCAGTGCCCAGCTGAGGCAAACATTTAGCCATGGAGTCATGTAACATTGTGAAAGCATTCTCTTATCTTGTGCAATGTATCATGTCTATGGTATCATAGTTTCTCTATGTAAGAGAATGTGCCTGGCTGAGGTCATAAGAGGTTCTAAATGTAAATCAGTGTTTTAAAAATGCTTTTTTTAAAAAAAGCCTCAGCATCAATAACAGCTGGTTTTCGAGTAATCTCAAAGCATCAGTCTGAAGCACTGAGAACACTTTGATGTAAACACAGCATTTCTGTGGTTAATACAATTCAATAGTTACACCAAGCACTCTAATAATTTTAAGTATATGACCAAAACCTGGCCTGTTTTTTAGTTTGTTAGAATCAAGACTTTTTTTTTTTTTTTTTTTACAGTAAGTTAATTTCTTATTTTTTCAGCCCTTTCTTGTCCGTTCTATGATACTCATTCTTATTGCTTTTTCCTATTTGACAAGCTTCTTTCTCATGGAAACTGGGAGTTGTGAAACCAACCTAGAAAGATGCCCCTTTAAACTTTTGCAAATAGATCAGTTTTAAATGTATCAAACCTCTCCTACATTACCTGTATTTAATATTAAACTTGGAAAATCATATAGCATGTGGACTTGGGGTGTTAATTTAAATACTGACAATTAAATTGGCTTCAGAATCACTGGGTGAAATTCACCTAGTGGGCAGAGGAGTGTTTCATTGCATACGTATGTGAATTTCAACCTATGTACCCTATGGATCACAAACAAGATAACTTTAAAATGGATAGATTCATCCAAGAGAGGAAGAGAAGTGTATATCAGCTACTCTAAGACTTCTGACTTTGAAGCTTTCCACCCCTCCCACCTCCCCATATAATATTTATAAAAATACACAAACACACCAGAGGAGTGGGGGAAGGGAAGAGAGTATGAGAGATTAGGAGGGCAGGATGTTAACAATATGTCAATATTCAATAGTACACTAAAAATTCTAGCTTTTTTATTGAATCAAATTTATTTGGTACATATTGCAAATAGCAAGCTTTGCTTTAATATGAAAACATTTAATTAATGCAAAAAAATGTATTTACACTCAGAATGGTGGCACAACAGGATCTCTGTAACTGATTAAAATATCAAGCAATGTATGGACTCAGTGTTTGGGGTCAAACCTTAAACCCATACAAATACTTCTCCAGTTACATTCTTAACACATTCTGTTGGAGAGGAGCAGAGGGGGACAGGAACAGAAGCGGCCTGTAGGGGAATGGGAGGGATAGGAGCAGAAGTATCAGTTACCATTAGACCACACTCTCTCTCAAACTTGGAATTTGAACCCAGCATTCCTGAGTCTCAGCATTCTTCAGTCATTAAACAGATATGTAACCTATTGTAAAGTGTGTGTCTCATTCCCCTCTAAAACTGTAGTCCACACAGAGGATAACAACTGCTACCAGTTACTCCATTTGCCCGAATGGTGGAGGTCTGTATGATGAATTTAAAAGTCCCAGCCATGCTGCTCAGCCAAGTTGGGGGTTCAGTACAGTTCCAAAAGATGGAATTTGTTGGTTGTGTTTTTTGTTTTGTTTTTTTAAAACAGGCAATTCCATTTATTAAGAATATTAAGATTGCAAAGTCAAGTACTCGGAAGTTAAGAAATGCCAGAATTAAGGTTGCACATGCTAGTTGGCACCCCTGTGTGTACATTTTGATACAGTCTTTTATTACATGATCATATACATTTCTTTCAATAGGATCCCTGCTTCATTCAGTGCACAAGATGGACGGTGAACAGGGAATGAATCAGGGTTTTGCAGTGAAGGAGAATGTTGTCTGTAGGACCCCTGCCTCATTTGTTGCAGAAGTTGGAAGATGTGTAGTGGCTGAGGCAGAGGATTTAGGGAAGAAAAAGGATGGTCCTATGGTTAAGGCAG
Source organism: Dermatemys mawii (assembly GCA_007922305.1). Taxonomy (NCBI): domain Eukaryota; kingdom Metazoa; phylum Chordata; order Testudines; family Dermatemydidae; genus Dermatemys; species Dermatemys mawii. The sequence continues at coordinate 2,980,971 of ML677375.1, forward strand.
CTAAATGCTGCCCTGGAGAATTGATGTCTCTCCCTGCCTCTGCCAGAGAGTTCATGTGTGATTCTGTGTAAATCACTTACAATAAACTTTTCACAAGTGATCATTAACAGGTTTAAAACAAATAAAAGGAAGTTCTTCACACAGTGTGCAGTCAACCTGTGGAACTCCTTGCCTGAGGAGGTTGTGAAGGCTAGGACTATAACAGGGTTTAAAAGAGAACTGGATAAATTCATGCAGGTTAAATACATTAATGGCTATTAGCCAGGCTGGGTAAGGAATGGTGCCCTAGCCTCTGTTTGTCAGAGGGGGGTGATGGATGGCAGGAGAGAGATCACTTGATCATTACCTGTTAGGTTCACTCCCTCTGGGGCACCTGGCATTAGCCACTGTCAGTAGACAGGATACGGGGCTGGATGGACCTCAGTCTGACTCAGTACAGTCATCTTATGTTTTAACTGTGTTCAACATTCTCAGGGTGCCCACTGAGAAGCACCTGGGGCTTGATTTGTGGAATTGTTGAGCAAAGTTGCAACTGAAGTCAATGGGACCTGTATTCGGAACATATAAAGTGCTCTAACATTGTTTCAGATGATGTAACATTCATAAGCGTCTCAAGCTGGATACTTAAAATTAATGAACACTTGACAATTTTGGCTTTATTTTGTTTGTCCCTCAGTTACCCATTTGTAAAATGGGGAGGAAGAATATCTTCCCACAACACAGAGGTGTTGTGAAGATAAATTCATTAATGTTTGCAAAGCATTCAGATACTACTGTGATGAGTGCCAGGGAAAATTCCAAGAGGAATTTATTAATTCCATATTAATTACAGGGTTAGAACAATAGCTGCCTCATTCCCAGAGCACGCTGTGCCCTGAATGAGGAAGAGCTTCTTTGGGGAAAAAATAGTCTGAGATTATGAATTTGAGACTGCATTCTACTGAATATGCACAAGGGGGCTGAATTAAGGTTGCACAGGCAACCTTAATTCTGATATTTCCTTGATTTTGAGCACTTAATTGTTCAACATTAATGTTCTTTTAATTGCCAATTTTTTTTTTCTGAGGAATACAAACCACAGCCAGCAAATGGTGCTTTTTAACAGTGTAGACCTCTTAACATAACTTAATAGGACAAAGAAAAGGCACTTCTCTAGCCTAAGGGTATTCCCTCGCTGAATTTCAAAGACCCGCTGCAAACAATGGAGGTGTGAGAACCTCTCAAAAAAGGTTATGAGAATCTCTTATTATGGAAGGTGTTAGGCAAGCAAATTATATGGGTCCAGCTCTCTTTATTATAATGCACAAAAAAAGTTGTAGTTTTCCTAATTGTTGCTTCTCCCCATGCTTTTCAGATATGAAGTATTGAATTTACCATGCTGCTTATGGGTGTTAAAATGGGGTTAAGTGAAAACATTTCAAACTATTTGACGCTCATACAGATTGTGCCACCATTCGTGAGCTCAGGCTACATTGCCGTGTTATCTGTATGCTCTCCTCCTCAGATAGTGAAAGTCTTGTGTTAATCGGAAGTATTTCGTGTGGTAAAAAAAAATTATTCCTGTAAATCAGCCTTTCCAAATCCCACTAATGAAGGACCTGGCAATGATCTGACTGCAGAAATAATTTGGTTGGATAAACTGTATTTCCAAGTTTAAGATGAGCAGCCGTGTTAGTCTGTATCCGTAAATAAGACGAGGAAGACTTGTAGCTCCTTAGTATTTCCAAGACATCACAGAATTCCTCCAGCATGTAAAGGAAGGTAGAGAGTAAATGTTTAAGTGTCAATTTCAATTTCTAGGGGGAATGTAAAGATTTGTTTGGGGGTATTTTCTTTTAATATAGACCTCGTGTGTGCCAAAACCTTCTAGATTATTTAGACTGGGGAATAAACTATATATAATTTGGTAATCTGAAGGGCAAAGAAGGTTCATACTTGGGCAAGATGGGGGTTGCAGCTCTTGAGTTTTCATGCAGGTTTGGAAGAAGCTAATATTGCTGTTGAAGAGAATAGCCTTTTGTTTTCTTTGTCAGCATTAACTAGTTGAGATGACTTGATTGCTGGCTAAAAGCTGCTTGCTTGTAGGCATTAAATCTTTGAAGTTACAAGATATTGGATTACTACCCTTTGGTGGCCAGGCCTGGGGATGGAGAAATCACAGGCTTCCTTGTCAGAAGTGGTGGCATCACGTTGCCCATAATCTAGAAGCAATAAATGCACTTTTTCCCATCATTTTTGAATATGGTGTCCTGGTTAGCTTCTCCCTGTATACCGATTCTTCAGGAATTCATTGACAAATTGTAATGGGCACTTCCCCTCTCATGTTCCTGTCATCATCCATTGGTTTTTGGTTAGATCAGTTTTATGAAGTGGAAAAATCTCCCCATTTCAGTTAACTGTTGGCCCGGAAATTTTGCAAGGTCAGTATAACTGCCAATGTATGGCCAATCAGTCACTTGGCAGAGCCACAAACTCTGCCCTTGAATTAGCACCATTGAGGCCTTGGGGAACTTTGCCATTGAGTTCAATGGGTATAGGAGCCAAGCCCATTCTGAGACGCAGACTGACCAAGTCCATTCACATCAGCTTTTCTTGGTCATGAGATCCACAAGACCATTTTTTAGTACTATCTTGCAAAAAGGATTCACATTTTTTCAAAAATAACTAAAAAATGCAAAGCTAGTATAAAAGTTAAAACTGAAGCATTCAGTTCTGAGACCCCTGGCTTGCATTCACTCAGAAACAAACTTTCAAACTTCCCAAGTTTCACACTTGCTGGTCTTAAGAGAAAAAAGTTTCCAAGTAGATATTAGCTCATTCAACTCTTCCACAATCTGCTGGTCTGATCTTACACTATAGAAACAGCATAAACATAAACATAAAGCATAAAAATGCCATCCCAACTTAATAAAAACCTTGCTTTAAGACAAAGGAAAATGCTGGGGTCTTGAACCCTAAACATTCACAATTTTTAGGTTCAATTTTTATGTAGGTGTCTTAGACCATGAACATGCAGTGTGCACACCTATCTTACTAGAGTTTCATTTTGCAGCAAGTTTCATGTGTAACCCAAAATAGCCAGCAGTTGATTGAAAAACCTGGTGGCATGGGGGTGGTTATGCCAAGCAGACCCACTCTTTGTAACTACTTTTGGGAAAACACTGCCTTTAATGACCTTTTAGGAGATTCATACAATTTCATCTCAAATAATTACATCTAACAATTTTCTTTGCTTGCTTAGATTGACTTGTGCATTTTTGTTGTTTTTGTTCCCCCGAGCATACTCCTCTGTCTTTTGAGTTGCTTGCAGATAGGAATGTGATATCTTGATTGTCAGGAGCCTTAAAAGGGCATCTAACATTAAACCAAGGTTTTTGATAGGAAAAAAAATTATTTTCTGAGATCAGTAAACAGTTATTTTTCTTTACAAATATTGTAACTAATTCAGGATTTTCGAAGTGACCATATTACAGGCTGATCTGATTGAAAATTGGAAGCACTATACATTGAACCCATTGGATGAGATCTTGGCTCCCACAGAAGTTGATGGAGTTTTGACATAGGCTTCAGTGTGGCCAGAATTTCACCCATTAGCTTTCCAACTTTACAGCTGAGCCTCTGCTTTTTCCAAAAGACTGCTCTGAGCAACTCTTGTTGGGTCCCAAGTGATGTACTGTGTTATGTTACTTGTTCAAAAAGTGTTTGAAGTGCCCATCCAATGAGGTGAGGGAATTTTTCATTTGAACTATGCGGGTGATTTTTTTTTGGTGATTGTAATTTAATTTCCCAAAACATATAACTGTGTTGAAAAGTTGATTGGATTCTCCTCAGTCAAATTTTCATCCAGTCGGTGTAAAGCAAGGTAATGTAGATAAAATTTCCTTCTACTTGATGCTGCCTTCATCACCCTAGTATTTAAGTGCCTTTCAGATGTGCATTTTAAGCATGTGACTGCATCTGTCACATGAGGATTGTTCTTTCTCCTATCCTGTCCCCTGCTTTATGTGCAGTTTAATGTTTTGTATTTTTAATGTACACATAGTAACCTGGATATTTATATCAGAGATGGTAGGATGAAGAAATGCACCATATACTAGTAATGGAGGTGGTGAGGTTTGTGGCACCTGTTGGGGAATTCTGTTCCACAGACTTGGAATGGCCCCAAGAAAGCTCTGTCTCCTGCACAGATGAGCTTCATTCACCCTGACAGCTCCATTGTGTCTGAGGAGCGCAATGTCCTTCTGAAATTTTCACCAGTTCAAACAGTACATAGAAGACCGTCTCAATTAAATTGAAAAGGTTTGCACTCCACTATTAGCTTCAGCAGTCAATCTCTGCTATAAGGTGACATCTGATTGTGCAGCTCTTCTCTATTCGAATGTCTGTAGCAGCGTTTGGATTCCTTTGCTTGCCAGTCATGTTCAATGAGCTGTTCTCCTTTATCTGCTAATCTCCTAATGCTTTACTTGTTAAAAATGGGCTTCACTTCAAGTTTCAGTGGACTATTCACCTGTGTGCAGATTAGACACATCAATTTATTCATTTTGTACAAAAAGTCACAGATTTTCCATTTTGGAATTTATTCAGATGAGGTGGGATTCGGCTACTAAAAATTAAGGCACACAAAGGAACCTTGTTTCAATGTATACTTGTTAACAAAATAGACCTGTTTAAAATAATTTGTTTTCAGCGCATCAAAAAAAAAGCGACAATAATATAACAAAATATTTTTAAATGAGGCCCTGACTACCCCCTCCCCGCAAAAAGGGTGACTTTGTTTTTAAAGGAAATTCATTGCATTAAAGTAAAATGACTGAGTAATTGTCAGTATAGCAAACCAAGACATTTAACTAAATTGTTCTCTTTAAATGCCCATAAAAATGTTAACTTGGTGCAACAATTTTATCCATTTAAAAAGTTTTCTCTTGTTTTGAATCATGTTGTTAGCACACGGACCATAATTATATGAAAATGTCTTGACTAGCTAACTGAAAATTCCTGAACTATTCCAACATGGAAATGGAAACCTGAAATTTTAGAAACACTTAATACTTTGAAGGAGATAAAAGAGAAACAAGGGGGGAAAAATGAAAAATAGTTTTTTCTAAGGCACCTATCTTCTTTGTTCCAATCACCATGCTGATAGAAGTAGCTCATTTCTATAGCTGCTAACAGTTTTGTATATATAAAAAAGAAACACGTATTTCATTTGAGTGGTTCAGTGTTCAGTTAGGAGTTAGACTTTTCTGTAAATGAATAAACTTGATTTAGAAATAAACACTTTAAAGAGAAGCTACTGTTCTTTGAAAATCAGTCTTTTCTAGTTGTCATAGTGCCAGTCTTTCCTTTTGCAGTTAGGCTCAGAACTTTTTTTTTAGCTCTAACAAAAATGCATTATTTATGAATGAACAAAGCACTGGTGCTCTTTGTATGCCTAATTAATTCTCCAAAGTCCTCGCTGGGGAGAGAACTTCAGTTTCACATGCTCCATTTGGTGGTCTTCGTTATGCCTAAGTCAGTGTTCTGAGACACGTACCTCCAAAATCAGCTCTTCTTGGGTCTTGCTAGGAAAAATGGTCTGTTTGCAGATACACTTCTCACCCACAACTTGGCAGCATTTTGACCTGTCGTCTTCCAGTGAAAGAAGCTGGCTTTTGGAATATTTCTTCTTCAGAAGAACATCTGTGTTTCTTCCTTAGAAGTGTGTGTCTCAAGTTGATTTGTGACTGGTAGTGGCTGTTGGGACACCTTTCTGTTGTGTTTGTCTCCGTGATTTCAGTGCTGTAGTGCTGCCTTTTGGATAGGTTACCTCATGGATTTGTATGTTTTTGTGTGTTCACTTAATTCAACACTTGTAGAGAAATTGCTAATGGAGTGTAAATATAGTCTAGAACTGACATTAATGTATGGTCTTCATTCTTAATAAAAATACTCAGTAGCTTTTAAATCACTTACCATTTGTTTCTTTCATATCCACCTCCAGCGAAGAGGTGTCTGATAAACTTAAAGCTCCTGTCCCACTCTCCTTTACATGTTGGACAAGAGAAGAGTTTCGCTAACCTCCCCCAACAGTCTTCTGACAAAGGCAGTTCATCCTTGCTGGGATTTTTTCCCTCTCCATCCATTCTGGATGCTGCAGTCGATGGCTTCACTCCTCTGTCCTTACCTTGGCTGCCTGGCTGCTGCAAAGAGGGATTCTCCACTCCTCTCCCCCAGCCTTCTGAGTGTTTCCTATCATTCCATGAGTGCCTTTAGTTGCTTTCCCCCAGATGGTTCTGTGAAACTGTTCAATGTCTTGTTATTTTCATACTGCTACTGATTGAGACAGCGGTGGCAGCAGCACTGGCACTGCACCCATTTGCTTGCATAACTCAGAAACGTGATGCTGCATCATTTCACGTCTAGGAGTTCTTCTCAGCCAAGGGGCTAGACTTTTTCTGAATTAAAGTTTAGATTTTGCAGCCTAGCCCCTCCATTGCGTGGGGAAAGCTATCTACTTAGCAGATGCAAATAAGCAGGTGGATTTTCAAGTCCTAACTACAATGAATAAGAGGGGAATCAAGGATTCTGACTTGATTACTTCAGTAATAATCCATAATGATGACTACAGTTACTATGGCTTTAGTGAAATTGACTCTGCAGTCAATAGACACCATTATGGTTAAGATGTATTGGTGGGAACTGCATATTTTCTCCTAAATCCTTAAATTCTCTAGAGATTGTTGACAGGGATGATGTGAACAGAGATCCTCAGAATTGAATAGGTTCTTTTCAGTGGAGTTCCAGTAAAAGCCCTTTTGATAAGAACAAAGTTTGTCAAATGCTAGCATTCTGCTTCTACTATTCTATATGAGTTGCCAAAATGCAGAATGCATGGCTCTATAAGATATGCCAGCTCTGTGTATCCTCAGAGATTATCCTCAGTTCCTCTCTACTTTTGTCTCAGCATCTCCACAGTCTTGCATTCTCCATGGCTTCTTGATAGGCTTTACTTCACCACCACATCTGTTGACATCATTTTGAGCAAACAAAATGACTGTTTTTCAGCATTTGAGCTGCAGCCATGGCTGACAACAGGAAGAAAGGGGAACAATTGTACTGGGTCTCTGAGCTCAAGAAAACCCACAAAATGTCTGTAAAGTCTGTGTAAGTAAAGAAGTGAGAGGGAATAGGGCCCTGGTGAACATGATATACTAGGGCTTCAGTGATGAGCCGCGTGGAAGCTACTGCAGACTTTGGCTTCTAATCTGAAAATGACAGTTTATATGCAAGATTTATGCCTTAAGCATCTTAATATCCTCCACAATAGTATATGGTTACATATCATATATGAATATCTCATCCAATGTGTCACATGCTTGTAGTCTTCAGTAAATTCCAAGTCCAAGGCTTGATAGATTTCCTTATTTTTGACCCTGTTTGATTCCTTGGCAAACCTTACTTAATCTAGTTCATCACGGAGATTATCCTATATTTTAAGAATGCATTAATGTGAGACTGTTACTTTGCAAATTCTGCACACTCAGCCTTTTGCTGCTAGCACAGGGATTATGCTAGCACACAGTGAAATATACAGACAAGATTCTGTGTTCAACAAATCATAATTTTAGTAATGTTTGTATAGGACCACAATATACAGGCTCAATAATAGTGTACTTTTACCACAGCTTCATAGATTTTTAAGGCTAGAAAAGAGCATTAGATCATCTAGTCTGATCTGTATATCACAGGCCAAAGAATTTCACTGAGTTACCCCGTATTGATCTCAATAACTTGTTTTACTAAAGAACATTTTCAAAAAGGCACCCAGCTTTGATTTGAAAACATAAAGACATGGAGAGTCCATCACTTTCCTTGGTAGCTTGTTCTAAAGGCTAGTGGTAAAGAAAACTTATGCCTTATTTCTGCTTGAATATGTCAGTCTTTCACCCATTGGTTCTTGATTAAGTCTCCCCTCAAACTTCGTTCTGATAAGCTTAACAAATTGAGTTCCCTGACCACCTTGTTTTCATCCTTCAAATCATTTTTGTGGCTCCTTTCTGCACCCTCTCCAATTTTTCAGCATTTTAATATGTAGCCACTAGAACTGAGTGCAGTACTCCAGTATCCGTCTCATCAATGCCATATACAAGGTAAAAATTGTGTCCCTATTCCTACTCACTACTCCCCTGTTTTTATACATTAACCTTCTTGCCACTGTGTCATTATTGATCTCATGCAGGTTGTCTCCTAGACTTTCACGAAGGAGGACTAGTATAATGTGCAAGATGTGGCAGTCTGGAGCTTGTTACCAGCATTGTATGTAACATCTTGTGAGTAGATGTGGCATGAATTTCTAAAACTATTGCATCAAATTAGAGCAGGTAAATATTTTGGTTCATAATGCCAGTTAGTCAATATAAGAGTGACAGGACTTAATGTACCACTAAGGTGACTTTGATCTGCCATGAAAAATGTCCTATAGCCAGACCATTTTGTGCTTCTTTTTGTATTATAGTACCACCTAGAGGCCCCAAGTGAGATCAGGGTCCCATTGTGGTAGGTACTGTACACACACATTGTGAGAGGGACCCTACCCTGAAGAGTTTACAGCCTAAATGGGCAAGACCGATAAAGGGTTTGGAAAAAAGGAAGGATTATCCCCATTTTACAAATGGAACAGAGGTACACGGAGGTTGTTACTAGTCCATGATGACAAAGGAAGCAGAACTGCCTTATCCATAGCACTTGTCAGATATCACACATGACAAACATTTTGGCCAAAGTTAGTCATTTGGTGGGTGACCTCTGAGAACCATCTACAAGGTACAAGAAGTGGTGGTGATTAAACAGTTGTCACTCATCTCTGAGTCAGTCCTCAACCAATGTTATAATCATAGGCGACAGCTGTTCGTGTCAACGCTGTGTCAGAGGGCTGTGCTTCTGAAGGTGTTACCTCCTGATGACTTACCATTGTCAAAGATTAGCCCCTGTGTCCTGGCTAAATTTCAGGTGATTTATATTTTGCCTAATTAATTCCCTCTGCAACTTCAATAACATAAAATTGCATCTGCACTATACTTCTGTTTAGTGCTGTCATGTGCTGTCAAGCAGTTGCTGCATTCCATCCAAGACATTGCCGCATTTTGGCAGTAGGTAAAATGATCTCTCTATAACCTTTATGTACTCCCCCCATCATTGTAGCTTAATTAATAATCATACAATGCTTTAAGTAAGATCATCAGATGAAAGTCGCTAAAAGTACTGATATTATTTCACTGCCACCAAGCACCTCAAGAATGTGTCTCCTAGCATTGAAGGCAAATCTAAATATCTAGCAACAAATGTCTGTCTATAGAAAAGACCAGAGAATATGTACAAGAACTGAGAATATATTTGTCAGCCTGAAACTGCTCTGACTGAGATGAGATGTACTTAGCAGGCATAAAATACTTCCTGCATCAGAAATAATGAGAACAAAGGCTCTGAACTTGGGAGAAAATGCTCTTCAAGTGTGCTTATACGATTGCTGTGACTTAGTCACCATTGCCTTAGACCATATAGCAGTAATGAGTTGGTGGTTGGTAATGTCCACAGAGCCACATAACAATAGTGATACCTGGGTTCCAGTGATTGAATCTGTCCTTCACTGGGGCAGCTGTACTCCAGGACACTAGGTAGGTCCTTGGTCTTTGACCAAGACGTGCGTGTTTACAAAGTCAAGGAGGCATTAACTGAAATAAGACTGTTCCATCAACTTTCCTGTGTGCATTGAAGATATGAAGATGAATATTGGGTATCTTCATGGCAGAAGCTTGTGTGTTGTTACTGCCTCTTCAGCTGCTTCATTGATAGTCCAGGGCTGAATGGAAAGACATTGTTTTAATTGCTTTGAGTGCCTTCTGCTATTTTCTGCAGAACTACTGGAAAAATTCCATTTTCATTCATTACTGATTTTCTGAATCATGTACAAAAATGGGCTTTTGAGGGGTTTTTTGGCCTTCATGAGGTTATATTTTTATAACTACAAAATGCTGCATTTGTCATGTAGTTTTAAAACCTTTGCTGCAAATAAAAATGAAAAAATTACAAGCCAACTTTAGAATTTTACTTATTTTCATGGATGGCTGGCACTTGCTTATTAAGAACATCTAAAAGTGATTTTCTTATGCACATTTTATTTTTTATTCTTTAAACTGAAATGCTGAATGTCAGTGATACATTGTAGCGACACTAAATTTTGCATATGACCACTAGCATCAGTTGACTCAAACATATTTGATTTATCATACTTGAAGTTGAAACGGTTCAAAAGTTCCGAGACAAAATATACACTGCAGTACAATCCATTCAGGATCATGAGGCGTTGCCATTCAGAAGATGGATTAAGGGCTTAATCTCGCAAGCCCTCTACCTGTAGAATTGCTAATGAAATCCATAGTGATGGTTTGCAGGATTGGGGCCAAATTCAGGTGCTGTAATGACTACATCAAGGCAGAGATTTATATTTTGTAAATAAACTTCAAACAGAAACTTGCTGGGACTAGAAAGGATGGCTAATTACCTTTTCATGTGACATCGTTACACTACAAGAAACATTTTTAATTGCAGTAAATTGCATGTAATTAAAACAGCCCCATAATCACTCATAAGCTTATGTCTTACATTTTTTTATTATGTCCATCATGCAGAAGGATCTCAAATCCCTCTACACGTTACAGTATTTTTTATGTAGGAATCACTTTCCTCACCACTGAAACACAACATTTAGTGGTGGAATGAAAAATTGAGTGATGTAGTCTGGTCCTGTGAAAAGCTTCTAAAACAAGGGTAACATGTTGCTGTAAAAATTGTTTAGTTTTCAGTCCTCAAAAGCAGGAATAAAGGTTGTCTGAATAGCTGATACAATTAATTTTTCAGCTGATGCATGCTTTTACTACTTTCTATAAAAATTAGCTCAAGAGTAGAACTCAAGTTGAAAATGGATTTAAGTGATTTTGTTAGCACTTAACTACTACAGCTTTGTGCTTAGAATCTTGGATGTCTACATCATCTGTATTTGCCTCCAAATATATCTGGATAGAAAGCAGGGAGAAGACAAAAACACACACTACTTCTACTCACTTAGTGGGAAGTGATCTCACCACCGTGTAATAAAAATTTCTTTCTGTTAAAGTATTCTTTGAGAAAATTTGCAATAGCTCTTCTGGTGAAATAATATTAAATGTTTAAAACTTATAACAAGATCACAGTCCAGAAGAGGGCAAAACAGGAAGAAAGCACAAATGAAGACAAAGATCTTTCCCTTGAAGTATTTTTCCAACATTTTATATTGGGTAGGAAAATAATGCAACATGCAAGACCAAGAAAAAAAACTTTGTGATTAACAAGCAATTTTTAGTTGACTTTTACTTTAATTACTAATTTATTACCACAAGTGATTAAAATCAAAAGTTAGAAAAATTACCATGTGATCGTTGCTGTCTTAAAAAAGAATGAAAATGCAGAATTCGATGACATTGATACCTTGGTTCTGATAGTAGTAAACCTTCAGTATCCAGGTTTGACTTTTTTTTTTAAATGAATGCTGAAAACAGTATTAATAATCAGTACCAAGTGTTATCTAAGCAGTTAGAACTATACATTCCGAGCACCTTCTTATTGCTTAGTGTAACAGTGAAACTAAATGTGTTACAACAATTGTGTGTTGTCTGCGGCAGATGTTTTGATTTCAGGTTTGGCAGCGTTTTGCATTTTCCTGGCAATGTGGGCCAAGAATAGTGGCTCTTTTCGTAGGCTTTCTAACAATGAAATGTCATTACATTTCAAATTAGTATTCTAAACCTTTGAATGCTTCTTGACTCGAGTGCATATGTGAGAGAGAATGGTTTCATTAAGGTGAAGTGAGAGAAAATCTTCATCAGCCTGCACTGGAGATGACCTTAGTGGTAAAGCAACAAATGAATTATGCAGATCAACCTAAATGAGTGCCAGTTACAACCTTTATACCACATAATCATGTATTTCATATATGCCCCAATGCATACAACTTTTTTGGAAATGTTTTAATTAATATTTACAAGTTATATCAGGGTTGGTTTTATATCGTTCCACATCCAAATGTTGGGTGACATAATTTCCGTATGTCTAAAAGTGCAGGGCTCAGTTGGGGCCATAAAACCTCTGCAGTACACTAAACAACTCATCTGCACATAAAATATCACAAGTTTAAAGTCTACATCTGAGCCCTGCCAGTCTTGAAATGAGAGGTTTATAACCCTGGAAATGGGAGATTCCAGCTTCCCAACTGGGCAGTGGTGAGGGGTGGGGAGAGAGCAGCACTTGCTTCTAGTTCTAGAAGGCTTCAATGTCATTTAAAGTAGCATTTTAAGTATGGAAAATTGATCATTCCCCTGAGTCTTGGGCAGGTGCAGCTATTGGGGGTGGGGGAGAAGAAGGAAATATTTCTATGGCAGTCTGACTTTTATTTTAACTGGATGCTGTCTGAGGCTGCCCAAGGGGTCGATATCTTAGAATGATTCCTCAGGGAAATGATTAGTGAGTAAAGCAGGAGAGGCAGGCTGAGGTGATAATCTGTCTTTATGGCTGTGCAGTTTAATCTGTTGCATGCATATCTTCACATATGTGATGTGATGTGTGTGTAAACATGGCGCAGTTAAGAGTGAATATATTCCCTGAATGGCTGGTAGCTTTATTAGACACTAAACATTGATATTTGATTTTCAAAGGCATTAAGCACACACACAACTCGGTGATGGCAAAGTTTTTGAAAAATCAGACCCCTGGATTATAATGAAAGAACTGCTATACTGTGTGGGTCAAATCTAGTGACAGAAGGAATGATTTTCCTACTACCTGACCCATTCCAACTCAAGAGCAAAGACAATTTACAAATATACAAGCAAGTTGCATCTTAGGCGCATTTAACATGCGCGAATTTGGCTTTACACGGTTGGCAAAAACAGAAAAAAAGAAAAGGAAAAACAACAATTTAAAAACTCCATCTGTTGTGCAGGCGATTTCGCCCACCATTGAACTCAATGAGAGTTTCACTATACGCGATTTCCGCTTTAAGCAGTAACCGTAACCCTCATGTAAGACGCAACTCACCTGTAAAAGAGATGCTTTGTTTTTTCTCTTTTAGACCAAGCTCAGTTCCAGCTATGATGGTTTTTAAAAAATAAATTCTAGGAGTATAAACATCTTGCTATTTTAAAGGTGAGAGCCAAGTCCCCTACTGTCCCATAGTTTCCCTTACTGTGAAGTTGCATTTTGTTTCCAATTTGCATTTTTCCTAACTTCATCTTCTAGGCGGTGGATCTTATTATACCTCAATCTGTGTAGGTTAAGACTATCTAATATGAGAGATCTTTTTTTTTCCTGTGTAAATACATGGACTATGATTAAGTTTCCTCTTAACTTTCTCTTTGATAACCTAAATAGATTAAATCCCTTTAGCCTCTCACTGCAATGCAGATTTTCCAGGTCAAAGTATTTTTGTATCTTTTATTAGAATCCTCTCTGATTTATTTATCTTCTTTTCGAAGTCTGGATGCCAGGACTAGACACAGTAGCCCAGTTATGGGCTTATTAATGCTGTGTACATAGGTAATAACACTTCTCGTCTCCAGTTCAGTATTATCTTGTCTATACATCCAAGAGTTGCATTAACCCTCTTAGTCCTGTTGGGATCTCATATTCAGTTGGTTGTCCTTATAACTTTTAAGTGCTTTCCTGAATACATTCCCCCATCCTGTAAGTGTGACTTACCTTCTTTGTTTCTGAATATGTGACAACCATGTTTGGTTGTATTAAAACACATCATTTGATTGCACCCAGCTTACCAAGTGATCCTGACTGCTGTGGATGAGTGACCTCTCCTTGTCCTTTTCTTCCATCCTGCCAACCTTTTGTGTTGTCTTGTCTAGCTCCACAATTTGGTGTCAGACCTGTAATTAGTTGCAGAAAACTACAAGCTACAGTACAGATGTGCCACCACCGAGTAACATCTTAGTAAGTCGTTCAGCATTTTTAACCATGGTACAAGAGACCTCCTCTTTGTAAGAAGGGGGAATGGTAGAAGAAGATGCAAATCCCTGAATCTGATTTTATGGCACAGCTGCAAATATGTTTTTATAAAGAACTTTGTAGAACGATTTCAGTATGGAGCATGTAAGCCTGAATGGCAAAGGGCCTAGCTCCCTTAGGCTTCTTTGAAAACCTCAGCTGTAAGGAGTAACCTATTTTTCATACACATTGAGCTCCTAAAATAACCCTGTGTATTGTGTCTGCTGAGCAGACTATATTTGATAAAGCAGCCCTGAGAGATGGATGGAGCTTGCTCTTAGAGCAGTGGTTTTCAACCTTTTTTTCATTTGCGAACTCCTAAAAAATTTTGAATGGAGGTGCGAACCCTTTTGAAGTCTTAGAGAGAGTCTGAAGACCCCAGTTTGTAAACCACTTCCTTAGAGCTATGAGAAGAAAAGGACTCTGACTTTGGTGTGTGTTTTGTTTGTTTAAGAATGTTAAAAGCCTGTTCAAAAAGCCACAGGCAATTTTCTTCTGGGACTGTATTGTCCCAGAGACCCCATATAGCATATGGACAGACACTGCCTTCCCAGCCCAGCTCAGTAGGACGGCTCCATTGGGGTTCCTAAAGGTCATGTACTACAAATAACTAGAAAGTCTAAGGAGGCCATAAATACCAGTGTGCAATAAGGAACCTCATAAATTACAGAGCAGAGCTTCTCCAGCAGAGTTTAGTAAACAAGCTCACTGCAGCAGCTTTTGTTGTATCCAGTCATTTCTTCTGCCTGCTGGGATCCGCAGCTCATAGAGTTACTAAAAGGCTGGAGCTGTACAAGCTGCCTGGCTCCAAGAGGGAAGGCACATGGGGCACCCTCTCTGCAAATAGCTTTAATTACATAAGAAATCCTTGTTGTCCCTGAGATGGTCATTGGGGCCAGCAAGGGTTCCTCTCCCGAGTGTAAAAGAAGGTGGTGGGCTCAGCACGCTGTATGGAGGGCTCTTTGCCTCTCCCTAATTGTGTTTTGGCTTTTGGCAGAGTCCTTGGCCTGCTTTCTGATTGGGCTCCAGAAGGAAGCAGTCAGCCATGGACACATCTTTAAGACCTTTCCTTCTCTGGCTCCCTGATGTCTACCCTTTACATGTATGGTGTATCTCTTTCTCAAGCCACGGAATTCCCCAGTGCCCAAAAAAGCTCTATGGGACAGTCAGGTACAGTAGTGTCACAGACTTTTCCCTGAGAAGGGAAGGTCGCAGGCAGCTGCAGTTCCAGCATTGTGAGGCCATTGCCGCAGAAGAGTGTGGCTACTAACCAGGAATCAGCCTATGTCGCTGCAAAGCCTCCGAGGGACCAGGAGCAGCTGGCAGTTTGAAGTCAGAGGCGAGGCGCAGAATTACATTTGGCTTAGAGGGGAGAGTTTTGTGACTCCTGCTTCTATTAAACAAATAGAAATAAATTCAGTTTGCTTTTTTTCTGTTTTAAAATACAGGAGGCCAGTATTATTGTTTGAAACCCAGGTACAGGAATAAGTGGGTTGTGTTATAGTTTAATTCATTGAGTCTTAATTGGCATGACAAGTTACGTGAGTGTTGCCAAACTGTAAGAAAAAAGACATTTATAGTTATCTGTATTAGCAAGTAGTGATACCAGTCTTCTGTGGGTTTTCATACCCCTCCCTTTCCTTCTCCTTCAGATTATTTTCTTAGGCTTGATCTACACTAGTTGGGAGGGAGAGGTCGACCTAAGATACACAACTTCAGCTACGTGAATAACGTAGCTGAAGTCAGCGCATATTAGGTCGACTTACCTGGCGTCCTCACGGCGGCAGCAGGCTCCCCTGTCGACTCCGCTTGCGCCTCTCCATGAGCTGGAGTATCGGAGTCAATGAGGAGCGCCTTTGGGGATCGATTTATCGCGTCTAAACGAGACTCAATAAATCGATCCCCGATAGATCAATCACTACCCACCAATCCGGTGGGTAGTGAAGACATACCCGTGGACCACACGCAAGAGGTGGATCTTTTATGTATTTAAATGGCTGGTATTCTAGCTGTTAACTCATACTATACACTTGTTTCTCTCTGATCTTGACTACCGATGTTTAGATTCTTGCCTCTGATGGTTTTAGACCTTTTACTTTGTCAGGAGTGATTACAGGGAACAATAAAGCAAGCATTAAGAACTGAAATGAAATACATTTTGGTGCACAGTGATGTTCACACACCATTTATTTGCAGAATATCTGATAAAGTGATTTCCTGGGTGGATGCTGTATTCTTCAACCCGCCTCTAAAAATGTGTAAAATGCAGTAGTCCTAGAGATCATCTATGCGATTACATGGGGGTATCTCAGTTATTTTGGATGTTGATGTTCATGTTGTTTCATTCCTCACTTTCTCACAGCTATATAGTATGAAGTGCTAGAAGCTTAAAGTAAAGACCTGCGTATAAAAAAAAAAAAATTGGCTATGCTTTCCTTTGTAGAAATGAAGAGCTAGTGCTAAGAATTTCATTAAGATTGCATTCATAAACATGTTATTGCATTAATTGTCTTTTCACTGCTACAAGAGACAATGCAAGTTTAATGCCTGTTCAGAAAGCTGAAAATATATAGGCTAACTGTAAGATAGTGTGAAAAAGGAGACAGTCTCTAATGTGACTCCTCTGCGAACTGCATGTCAAAGCATTTGTGAAGCTTGCTGCTGACATTTTGGCAGGCTTTCCAGGAAAGCTTTCACTTGACTTTGAGTATCGTGGTAGCAAAGACTTGTAAATGTTCTGAAAGACTCTGTTTTTGTAAGTTGTGATCATTTCTTTCTGAATTGGTTTGTGCTAATGAAGTTTATAACGTGTACTTTATTGTAAACTAGAAGATGTCTGCTGCTTGCTTGTATATGTTCATTAGCTGAACAGTGGCTTTGTGCGTCTCTAAATAATGATGTAATTTGGAGCACTTTAGGTGTGGCATGTGCAATCTCAGTGCTCTCTACTCTTTTTATTTAGTCCCTAATTACCATCCATGTTCTAACCAGGTTTTGGATGCTGAACCAAACCAACTTTAAAGTTAGCACTTTAAGTATTAGTAGTCATTTTGCTTCTGACTATATGGAGCACTGCACTTTTATAAGTAGTATTAGCACTGAGTTTCAAGCGATTTGTTTTTCCTACTTTGTGTAGCCCATAACAGGCTGTATGTTTAAAAATATGTAGTGGCAATCAAAAACAAAAAAGAATCTTAAGAGAACATGACCACTGTCTGGCGCTTTACTTTAGTAAATTATATGTTATAAATTAATTAAACAAAACAGTCCAAACATATGTAATGTAAATTCTGTGTAGTGTTACAAACTGAATCATTGATGTCCAGGCAATTTGAGGCAATTGAGTGCATACCTTTTAAAAACACCAAAGATACAGGAGAAACCTTATGGGGGGAGAAGAACAGCGTAAAACCCTGTATTTTATACTTTGCATTGCACAGACCACTGGCTGTGAAATAAGAAATATAGTAAAATATATGGCTACATACTCTTGCTTTCGGACCACAATTTTACCTTTGTATCCACCAAGGTTAGGTAGGAAAGCAAATTAAAAACTGTTCCTAAGGTTTATTGGACTTCATTGTCAGTGCAGATTGTGCTTAAGCCATGACAATAAAAGCCTTTTGTGTGCCTCTGTTGGAAGTTCAACTTGGACTTATTGTGGGCTTACACAAAAAAAGATGTTTTTCAAAAGAAGGAAGTACAGAATACTTGGAGGGTGACATATTGGGCAGAATGACTGTTGGGTTTGTTGTTGAATTTTAGGAGTGACATTCGGAATATGAAGTGCATTGTGGCAGGAAGCCAGTTAGATGTGCACAATTGTTCTTGTTAAATTTGTATGGTATCCAAATATGAAGATTTTGAGACTGTCCTGGAAGAGACTGATTGGAAAGACACTTCATTGAATTTGATATTTTGTCACTATATGCTAAACATAATGCTAATTCTATATGATTTTGAAAACAAAGTGAGACCCTTCAGATGTAGGATTACATATTTAACCTCACATGCTGTACCCTGTCAAGTCCTTGAAGATGTTTAGCTTCTTTTAAAAGCCTTCAGATTCTCTTCCAGTGAAGAAGAAATTACCTGTTCGTGAAGACATTTATGCTCTGAGTATCTAAATATCACTGCAGAACATATATTTTTCCCAGTTTACTAGTTACGGGTCCAGTCAATTCCTATTTTGGCAATACTCCTAGTGAGAGTTCTTCTCATATGAAATATGCTAGATAAGGCCCATGCTTACTGTAGTAAATTGCATGTTCATTCTAACGTGTGAAATGTAAATTGGGTTTCATATATCACTAACAACTAGATGACACAGCAGAAATAATCTTGGAAGAATATAAGCATGATAAAACCTGCTAGTCTGAATACAGTGTATTAAAACTAAAAAGTAGGTACATCATTTACATTTATTTTGCTGCAGCAATCAAGATATTTTTTCCTAATAAACCATAGATTTTAATGATTTCTTCCTCTCAGCTCTGATTAGAGTTTTCTATTGGAATAGAACTCTATATTGTTTTGGTATCTTTCTTAACTAAGTATTGAAATGATTAAAAACCATTAAATATTAGTGGCCAAATAGGATTATGCTTTTATGTTCTATATTTTTAGTTGTGGTGCTAAAATAAAGGACAGGTTTTTTTCATAGCCCAATTCAGTCTGCAAGTCCGGGTTTAAATCCATAAAATTCGGAAGTGTTGGCATGTCTTAGCAGTAAGAACCATAGCTAGCTAGTTAGAGGGTAACAATTTCAAAAAGCACTTCCATGACTCAGAAGCCTGAATCCTATTGATTTTCAAGGCATTTGGGCTCCTAAGTCCCTTAAGTGCTTTTAAAAATTGAAAGTTTTCCATGATCTAAACAGCCCACAGTATGCCCTTTACTCAGCAGCTCGGGATATGGGGAGCATAGAGCAGCTGATCTCCAAAATAGGATTGCTGCCTGCCTTTACTTGACATCTCCTTCAAGACATTGAAAGTAAACAAAATTCTTTACTACATGGCACACATGACAAGCCCAAGTGTAATTTATAGAAAAGCACCTTTTTTCACCAGAAGAATATTTCAAAAGGGATAAAGTTCTTAAATATTTTTTTAGATAGTTAAAGAATAAATTGTAATGGCACACAAGCAATGTTTTAATGTAATTTATTTTTGTGACTTTCTTTTTAACAACATGTAAGGTTGCTATGATTATTTAGCATTCTTTTAAACTATATATTGAAGTAATTTCACAGCTGTATACATTAATAGGATGACATTGAAATGAGTCAAGTTTATCAGAAACCTGTATATAGCAGGTAGTAATTTAAAACTATAGATATATATTCCCCAGCAGTACTCTTTTTTTCAATAGAATATTATTAACCAAAAGGTGTTTTAAAGTCATGGCATGAAAAATCTTAAATGTAATTCTGAGTACATTGTGATGCTAATTAACAGACTTTTCTGAAACTTATGTGATGCTTAATATTTTCCTTAATTTTTGTTTAATGTTCGATCATTGTTCTGAAGGATCTTGGTCCTACTGGAATTAAAATAATGGAAATAAAATGCATGTGTTAAAAGTGTAGAAATGGTGAAGAATTAAATGTGAACTTACTGTACGATACTGATTCTGTTTTCAATCTGTTTTGCTGTTCAATAGTTGACATATAAAAATGCAAATGTACTGTAATTTAGCACTTTTCCCATTGAACCCTGTTCTCACTATGTCAAAGGTATAAAGTGGTATTGGTGTGGGACTTGCTTCAGGAGTTTATTTTTCTTGATGTGTGTCCCCATTTATGACAATATGTTGTGCATCAAGAAGTGTAAACCTGTTAACCCTTTCTATGTGTTTGTTATACAGTATCTTGCAGGATGCCAGAATTGGCCTAAATGCAACTAAAAGTTCAGTGTCTTTTTACATGATCTGTTTCTAGAAAGACACTTTATTGCCAGCTAAGTTGGTGTGTGGGACAGGGGTACCACTGTCTCAATAGTCAAACAGCTAGCTTTAAAGTAATTATGTGAATTTGCCTTACCCTCTTTTCTACCCAAGTGTAGCTGATCAGATGGGCATGTCCATTAAAGCACTGATTGCATTTCCTGAGTCAAGACTAAGTTTATCCCAACTCATGGTTATCAGAATTCTTTATACAAGTGCCACAGGAAAATAGAAACTAAAGTTACCCACATGCAATTCACTTTTCATTAATCCTGCAGTGGTCACTAACCCATTTAACGTAGGTTCTCTGTCTTCTATCGCCCCCTCTATTGTTAGTAGTAGCTGTTGTGACCATTATAAGCTAGTAATGCCCAAAGGCCCATGTTTTGCTCTGGGAGCTGTCCAGAAGTAGATAAGGGACAGGGATAGAGCACATGAGGGAATGAATCTGGTGAAAAATTGACATAGCTTTGTCAGTTACATATTTCGTTTTAGTGTTTTAATGGGGACAGAGTTGAAGTGAGATAATGTCAAGAATAGGGAGGTACAGGTGTGAGTGGCAGACACATCTCACCCTGGCTGGCCAGGCTTTGTCGCCATCACTGCACCGAGGAGAGTAAGGAAGCAGATGTAGGGTGGAGAGAGTTGATGTGGTGGTCTGAGCAGTGAGTTGGAGCAGCAGCATTCTTGATGTATCTGAGGGGTGCTAGGCAGAGGGAGTTATGGCCGGAAGTTGAGGGTCTGATCTCGGACATGCTATATAGGAAGATGCAATAGGATGTAGCTGTGGTCTGCATGTACAGATCTGGAGAGAAGGCTGGATCAGACCTCTGCTTATGAGCTTGCATGAGTGGTGGGGGGGTTGGTGATCTCTAGGGTGACACAAGGAAATGAGCAGGGACTTGAAGGAAAGATCAAGACCCAGCTTGAGGCATGCTGGATCTGAAAGGGCAACTGGACATGACAGAAATGTCATAGATGGGCTGAGATACGGGCCTGATGGAGGGTGACGGTTTGCCAATCAAGAGAGAGATTTGTGAGCCCAGGCAGGTAGGGGGTCAAGATGGCAGCCAAAGCCATGTTGGGGATAAGAGGTGGGCAGGGGCAGAGGCAAGGTAGACATCACGAGAGAGGAGTGGAGGCATGTTGTGCAGGTGAGAGGGAAAGGGGGACAAGAGTAAACAGCCTTGCCAGCGTGAGCAGTAGAGGAGAGAGTGCAGCTGGAGAGTGGGGGAGGGAAAGGGAAGAGATGGAGAGGAGGACCAATGAAGCGGAGGAGAAGCAATATAAGAGCATGGCTGAGTGAGACCTGTTGGCCAGAGACGAGGCAGTGGCTGTAGAGGCCCTGACTCTTTAAGACTAGGTTGTTCACGGTTCTTGCAGGTTAGTAGGTGTAGAAGGCAGTGATGGCAGCAGAGTAATTCATGTGTTTGAACCTCGGGAACAGGGGGCTAGTTACTTCCCAGTACAGCTCTTGGCCCTAGAGATCTGGCCTTAAGCCTGGCTCCCAGCTGCAGAGCAGGGCAGTCATATTCATCCTACGCTGGGTAACATCAAAATGTTGAACCTCCACATCATGACTTCACATTCAGACTGAGGAAGGATATCTAATCATCCCAAGCGGCCCCATTCCATAGCACTCTTGATAGTGTATCCACAGATCCACTCGGACACATATTGGGGAATCCCCTTGCCTTCCCTGTTGGTGTACTACTGCAAGGCCTAGATTTCAGGAAGACTAAAGCTAGGAGGGATGGTTACAGCTTTGTTTTATTGAGTTATTTTGTAGTTCTGACATTTAATTTGTGTATTTATATTTGCAAAAGACACATTTGGTATCTGCCCATATTGAAACACAGACCAACATATCTGGGCACGCTTTCTGAGACCATGTAAATATCAGACCCTGAATTTTGAAGGTAGGAAGAAGGTAAACTAACCCTCTCACAAAAGACCTGTTTAAATCTACAGCCTATTCTAGTGTTAACAGGGTGCAGGGTGTTACTTGTCATGTACTGTACTAAAAGGGTTCATTGATCAGTGACTGTATTGTACTGTATGAAAAATCATAAATTGCCTTGTATTGTTTATAATAGACTGTACAGTGTACCATACAAATGTCCTTGTTCCAAGTTTTTTAATGATGCATGTTGCCAGTTAGATCCTAAAATTATGTGGTGCTAATTCTTCCATATCCAATGGTGCTTTTGTGGATGCTAACTGCACACATGCTGAACAAAGCTTGAAGTTTAAAGTGTCTCTCGTCTGTTTGTATGAAGTAAACACACAAAATGATAAACTTGAATTTGTTTCAAAGTACCATTGACAATCTACTGTTTTCTGTGTGTGCTTTCTTTGGGTTCGGGATTATTTTTCCAGAAAGCAGCTCTAGTTCTATAAGACACACTCATGTGTTTCCCCTTGGAGATGGTTTTGCCATGCTCCTACATAGTTATAGCAAGGCCAAGAATCTTGGTTACCCCTCAGGTGTTTCAAACTCTTTGACCCTCAGCTGATTTTCAGTCGAGATTCATGTGTATGCATTTATCTATGCCAGGTAGGTCCTTACAACAACTACAGGATAGCCAGGTGACCAGACAGTAGTGCAGCTCTCTCTGCCGTTTCTAGATGTTTCATTCCTTGTGCCAATAGAGAACGGGAATTCTGCGGAGGCTACTCACTCAGCGCTGAACAGAAGAAAGTTCTCTGCACCATAGAGCAAGGGCTCCTCCGGCCACTGCAGGAGCCGTGCTGACAGCTTGCTCCATTCTGCAGCTTGCAAGCATGGTATTCCCAATACAGGGACCTTGCATTGTGTAGGGTGAATACAGGCAACATGGAGGCTTTGCCAAGACATATTAGAAATTGGTGCTCATTCCTTGTAGTATGTGAGCACCTGTGTAGCTAAGTTAGTACCAGCTTTGACCCTAGAACACTATCCATAGTATAATGGAAAAGTGCAGTAACATAAAGGCCAGGTAGATTTCGGCTAGCTCTAGATGTTCATACTGGAGACCATTAATTGAGCATAGCGTATAGAGTCAAATGAATTTCTTCAGCTCTTGAAAATTAGTTCCTCTATTTCATGGATTATCAGGATGCAGAGTCTGTACCAGAGGCAGCTCCATCATAGCTAAACTGCGGACGACAAAAGAATTTAACTTTCAGAGCTGAGTAGTCCTTGTACTTTGCAAACACGCATTTTCCACACATAAGAATTAGATCCATCTGTCTAGCTAGTGAAATTGGTGCTCGTTGGTGCATATCTGAGCACCCGTGTAGCTAAGTTTGTTCCAGTTTTGACCACTAAAAAGTGCCCATTGTGTTCCTCCTTTTCTGTCAAAATAAAGGCAGTGTCTGCAGTGATGATAGATTTCTCCTTCTGAGTTTCTAGGGCAAGAAGCCAGGAAAGAAAATGTAAAATAGGCGACCCAGGCCTAAGATGGAGTAGGTTTGCCTTTGACAGAACATAGGGTAGATTTGGTCAATTCTATAAGAAATCAAAGCATTTCCATAGAATTTTTCTGCAGTTGTTTGTTGGCCACATGCATTTTACACTACTGTAAAAGTAGGAGGAGCTGCAGGGAAATCTCTAGATTCCCCATAGGGCTTTCAAAACTCCCTGCCAGCTGAGGAGCCAATATTCTGATGAGTTATTTGGCCTGTTAGCTTAAAAGAAAGGAAGAATAGAGCTGCTTTTTTGGAGGAAAAATCTGAATATATTTTATATCTATTTGAAAACAAAGTCTGATATTTACCCCTGTTATCAATTGAATTTATATATTGTTTGCCACAATATTTGTTCTGTCTTAAAATAAATTTGCTTACTTGTGTAGTCTTAACAGTCTGTTTTGGTTTTATTTGAGAATCTAATTTTATATGGGTGTGTTCCAGGGGAAAATCACTGGGATGTGTCTTTCAGTCATGTAACTTGGTTTCTTTCCATGATTTAGTGAACCCTGGCATCCCCTGGAGAAGGTGTTTTTGTTTTAGAGGTAAACATTTTCGGGACCTAAGGTTAGTGGTGGTGTGAACCCACTCCCAATGTGAACACACATGGCCAAATGTTGTTATAACATTTTATCTAATCAACTTGTTTAATTTTTCCCTTACTCAAATACTTTATCTTTAGACTCTGTCCTAGGCCAGGAGCCTTGTTTACTGAGCAGGAACCAGTTTGATCCAGTTCAGTGCACACACAGGCTGGTAGGCCTCTTTGGGTGGGGACTAGCCATGTCTGAATGTCCTCAGCCACACCACATCATGCCCGGTTTGTTGATGACCACCACAGAATGATGCAAGGGACCATGGTTGGTCACAAGGCGGGTCAACTAACCTCTATCAAGACTACAGCTGTGAAAAACCATATCAAATGTACTATGATTTATTCTGCTTTCCTTCCCTTCCTTTTTGATTTCATCATTCATTTAACCATCAGTTTGAATCCTCTCCACGATTCTCTTCTCCTTTTCTCTTTAAATGGTCTGTGATACCCAGAATTATTGTACTCTCCTCTGCCTGTGTTTATCCTGCATGCCCAGTGTCCATATCCCTTCCTCTTCCCCATCCGGAGGAGACGTTTCTCAGGAGGCTGCATTGTTGCTGCTTGCCCAGCAATGATGTAGCGCTTTCTCCATGGCTGGCCCATTTCGGAAGGTTTGAAGGTTCCTACCATTTCTTTCATCTTCAGTGGAAGTTCTGCCTGTGTGAGGACTGCAGATTTCAGCTTTCTATCATGTTGAGCCAGTGTCCCAGCAGGCATCAAATCAAAGCAAGATTCTGGCTGCTCAGGACATTACCAGTCCCACAGTAGTCAACGTATGATACTTTCACCTCAGCAGAAAGTGGAATTTATATATGGTGAAAATAAAAAAGTGCACTGCACCTATCACTTTTGGGGAGCCATTACTCCATCACCTCCTGTTAATCTGCTATGTTTGTGGCTTTGGCATTCCAATGTTTTGTATGCCCTTCTCCTTTGAGTATACGCGTATGTTCAATTTGTTCCTTTCTTTCCTAACATTTAGTTTCTCTCTCTGTTTTAATGTGAATGAACCCTTTTCAGCAATTCTCCTCTCCCGTAGCCTAACCATGTTATCTTCTTGAAGTCATCTGTGCTTGCTCCTTCTCATAGCATATTTTCCAGGAGACTTGCTCCTTGACCTTGGACAAACTAACTTCTCTTTGCCTCACTTTTTCCATCCATAAGAGAGAAACAGTAATGACTACCCAGTTTTGTGAAGCACTCTGATATCCACAGCAAGGAAGCGCTAAGTACTGGTGGCTGCTCTTCCAAGGTCCTGTGCAACTGTTTCCCCTGTGGGCTTCCGTGGCAGCATCCCTGAGAACCAGGCCATGTGATGGTGTTTTTCTATGCATGTGTTTTGCCCATGAATGGGGGTTGTAAAATTTACCAGACGCGTTATGGATGGAGGTAGGTATAGAAGATGCTGTTGGGGTTGTGACTTCCTATGAGCTATCTGTGGGTTCATCAGAGTTATCAGCACAATTGACTGATTCTGCATTCTAAGGGTAACAGCTGGGTGTGATACTGCAGTGATGAGCACAGTATAAGACTTTACAGAGTTCTGTTCTCTGTAGGCTCTTGTACTGCGCTCATCCCTGCCATATCAGAGAGCCTTCCAGTCATACATCAAGCAGTGTGTCTAATATCTATCAAATGTTTCTTCTCAGGGGCAGAAGCATGTGCAGGGAGTGTGTGTTGTTTTGCATTGTTTTTAACTATATACATCAGAGAAGGCAGGTAAAAGAAATGTGCCTGGCATTTGGAGTAGAAGATGGGGAGGTCCTTAGTTTCTGGGAGAGTTCAGTCCACAGACTTGGGCTGGCCTCCAAGAAAGCTCTTGTCTCCTGCATTTTAACATAGCTTTCAATGTCATACACAAGCGTTAACCATTTTCTTTGTGGGGTTAAATTGGTATAACTACAGACACAAACAGGTTTCCACATAACTTTTGTATTCCAGCATTGTCATCTTTGTTTACCAGGGACCACACCGTGTCAAGAGCTCTGTATAGCATACATACAGACATTTAGTGGCTGAATAATATAATTACAAGCGCACATCATGTACAGGTGGTCCCTATAAGTAAAGCTCTGGGCAGCGTCCTGGAGAGAAGCCCAGCACACTGCCACTGGTAGCTGTTCATACAGGATTTTTAACATTCTGACTTTAAGGTCAGAAGGAGCCATTAGGTCATCTAGACTGTTCCCCCTGTGTATCACAGGCAATTACATTTCAGCTAATTACCACTGTATTGAGACTAATAAGTTGTGTTTGGCTAAAGCATATCTTTCAGAAAGGCTTCCATTCTGGATCTGAAGACATTGAGAGAGAATCCACTTCCTTTGGGAGTTTGTTCTAATGGTTTACTGTCCTCACTGTTAAAAATGTGTGCCTTATTTCTCATTTGAAAGTGTATGGCTTCAGCTTGCAGCCACTGGTTTTCGTTATGCCTTTAAATACCTGGTATTTTCTCCCCTTGAAGTCACTCACCGTGTAATCAAGTCACCGCTCAGTCTTCTTTTTGATAAGTCTGTGTCTGTACTCAAACCATTTTTATGGTTCTTCTCTGTACCCTCTCCAGTTTTCCAACATCCTTTTAAAAAATGTGGACACCAGGACTGTACACAATATTCCAGGGTCACTCACCAATACCATACCCAAAGGTAAAATAACCTCCTTACTCTTCCACTCCCCTGTTTATACACTGACAGATTGCATTCACCCTTTTTGCCACAGCGTCACACTGGGAGCTTGTGTTGAGTTGCTTGTCCACCATGACCCACAAATGCTTTCCAGGATAGAGCTTCTACTTTCTGTAGGTATGGTCTGAATTCTTTGTTTCTAGCTGTATGACCCTGCATTTGGCTCTATAAAAATGCCTTTTGTTTGAATGTGCCCAGTTCACCAAGTGATCTGGGTTGCCTTGCGTGACTGCCATGTTCTCACCTTTATTTACCACCTCTTTGAGTCATCAGCCTATTTTATCAGCAATGATTTTATATGCACTTTCAGGTCATTTATAACAATGTTGATATTAGTCCTCCTACCAATCTCTGTGGAACCCCACCAAAAGCACCCCCAATTCAAGGATGATTCCCCAGTGACAAGTACTTTCTGAGATCTGTTAGCCAGTTCTTGTACCCTTTAACACGTTCCCTATTAATATTGTATGGTGCTAATTTTTTAATCAAAATGTTGCGTGGTACTAATTTAAACACTTAACAAAAGTCTAAGGCTATTGCAGCTAAACAGTTACCTTTATCAACCAAACTTGTAATCTTGTCAAAGAATGAAAACAGGTTTGTTTGACAAGTCATTTTCCATAAAACTATGTTAACTGTCATTAATTATATTTCTATCCTTTGATTAATTTATCAATTGACTCATGTATCAGCTTTTTCATTATTTTGTCCAGGACTGATGTCTGGTTAACTGGGCTGTAATAACCCAGGTTATCCCACTCATCTTTTTTGAACATTTGCATAACATCAGCATTCTTCCAATCTTCTGGAATTTCCCTGATATTCCAATATTTATTAAAAATCAGTGGTCCAGACATCTCCTCAACCAACTCTTTTAGGACGCTTGGGTGTAAGTTATCCAGTCCTGCTGATTTTAAAAATATTTATCCCTAGAAGATCTCCTTAGTTACTGATGGACTGGAAAGTACTTTATCATCATGACACATGCACATCATTCTGCTTCTTTCCAAATATAGAACAACAGAAGTATTTATTGAATGCTTCTGCCTTTTCTGCATCAATATTAATGATTGTATCATTTCTATCAAGTAATTGACCTATACCATTGCTAGGATTTCTTTTTTTCCTAATATAGTTTTAAAACTTCATGGCTTTTTCCCTAATGTCTTTAGCTTCTCTTATCAATTTTCTACACAACATAACTTCTAATTTATATCAATTAATATCTGTTTCTCCTTTTTAACATTTGTTATGTATTGCTTCTTGATTTCTGCCTTCATTTCACCACTGAATCTGGCTGGTCATTTACCCAATGTTATCCAGTTTCTTGATTGTGGAATTGTGGCTTTTTGATCATCTAATAAATTCTTTTTAAAGAACTCCCAATTATCATTCACATTTTTTGTCTAAATTTTTTTCTTCTAGTCAATTTTTATTGTAATTTTTCATCAGGTTTGGGAAATTAGCCCTTTTGAAGCACGAAGTCTCTATATTACTGGTTAGGATGGTCCTGTGTTTCCTCACGCTGAATGCAGTGAGGTTCATGGTCAGTGCCCCTTTAGTTTGTGTGGGTGCTCCAGCTTTCATATCTGCCTCTAGTTAATGGATGCCTGACATAGTTGAAGCTCCATCCCCTTTTAGACCTTCTTCTGATGTCTAGCTGTCCTCAGCAACATGAAACTGACCTGTTTTGACAGTTCCCCAAGGCCTCCTGGTTGATCAGCAGTGAAAGTGACTAAAATGTTGTTAATTTCACTCTGCTGCTGCTGCTTGGCAAAACAAAGAGCTAAGAGGCACTAGAGAGATCTGGCTGCAGTCTCCCTAAGATGACACGTCCATTCAAACTTGAAGCTTTTTTTCTGCAACCAGAAGAGCTAGAAACTTTTTAACAAAGAAAATGTAACATTTCTCTTCTCAATGAGGCAGGCTTCCTATTGACCTAGGGCAACATAGACACACTGCATTCATCCAGTCTGGCTAGTTCGACTCACTAACAAACAACAGGGAAACTAACAAACTAGTGGCTAGTTTGACTCACTAACAAATGACAGGCTGCCCCCCTAGCTCCGTAAGATACACCACTCAGGACCACAGATGCTTGTAGTGGAGGATTCCCTAACTGGTGACTGCTGGACTAAACCATACTGTATCCAAAATAGGCAGTGAGAGCCCCACCTGACAACTGATTCCTCTAAGGCCTCCACCCCTATTCCTCTGTGGGGTCTGCTAATTCCCAAATTTATAACCTCTGCCAAACTCTGATTGTCTCAGCTCTCAGGCTGTGCCTATGTAAGACATGCAAAAGGGCTTGCCCATAATTGTGATTTTCTTTACATCTTCAGAAAGAAGTACTGAGCATGTCCAGTGCTTACTACACCCTTCTGGATCCCTCTAACTGAGTTACCTTCCCCTGCTCTCTTCGTTTGTACAAAAACACACAGGATATGCACAAAAGTCTGTCCCCTTTCTGACTGCTCCTCACCCTTTCTTTGCGGGAGGTGGGGAATAGATTGCTGCAGGAGAAAGCACATGAGTTACACTAGCAACAGAGCAATGTCACTATAGTCAGGTGAGGTCAGGTTGATGATGTCACAGGAAATCATGGTAGCTCAGAGATAATTATATCACCTTTCCCTTCTGGGGCCCAGCCTAACCCCATGTGCCTCCCGATCCCCTGCTGGTAGACTCACCTTGCCTAGAAAGTGAAACCAACAGGAGTTGATGGCAGGCACAGAACTCCTAAAGCAGTTACTGATCAGTAACACCACTCCTAGAAATGATACACAAGGAGGAGAGACAAGGTGGGTGAGGTAATATCTTTAATTGGATCAACTTCAGTTAATGAAAGAGACGAGCTCTGGGGCTTCGGAGCTCTTCAAGTCTGAAAAAGGTAACCAGTGTGTCACAGCTAAATACAAAATCTGCAAACATATCTCCCTGAACTCCACTTTAATGATGTTTGTTGTTAATGTGTCTTCTGCAGGCACGAGAGAAGATGATTGGCTAACATTCCACTCAGCAGAGGGCAGTGGTACATGTGGACTGATACACCTGCTCATGGGATTTTATAAATACTTTACAGAGCAACTCATCACACACCAAGGTGGAAATTACTTCTTAAGAAAGCTTTGTATTACTGGTCAGCACCATATCACTATATATCATTTCTTAAACAATTACACTGAAAGAAAAAAATGTAGCCAATTCTTAGCTAGAAAACTAGGAAGACCCTAGAGAAAGGTTTGCATTTCCCACCATGCATAACACGGTAGGACTTAGAACAAAGACAGCAGGGTAGAAGTTATGTCTTTCTTCTGAAGGGTTGGCAGAGCATGAACTCACTGATACCTCTGGAAATAAAGTCAGTCCCTGGATGGTTTAAATAGCAAAAGCTAACAAAGGGCTTTTTTAACATTGTTTTTGGTCTTGGGCGTCCACTACAGTAATACCCGCATGACAGCACGCACTTACATAGCATTCCATATTAGCTAATCTATCCTCACAACACATCTGTGCAGAGGCGACACATAAATGGGAAGAGGGGGGCATAATTGAAAGGTTCTGTACACCAGCACAATGTTGGGATATGTAAGGATTAAGTAATGATATGAAAAACTGCTGGTGTGCTGGCCTGGTATCAAGGAGTAGACACAGGCAGGCACTATTCCTTTGCTTAATAGATAAAGTGTTACCCCTTTCTCCTCCCTTCTCCTTGTTAAGAATTAATAAGTGTTGCACCTGCATAAGAATTGTGGGGCTCTACAGAATACCTTTTGGATGAAGAAGTGTTATCTCCTCCTCCCTTCCTTTCCCAGCTACATAAGCGAGCCCTGGGTCATGATCCCTTCCTCCCTCCCCTGCAAACGGCTGATCCAAGAGTTCATGACTGCAATTATAGCAAAGAAGTGTATCTTCAAAGTAAAACTTGTCGGTAGAATACCTAATGAAGTAAATAATAATCAGGGGTGGGAATAATTATATTCCATATACGGTTATCAATATTCATTGCATGGGCATTCATATTACTCCATAAGGGTTTTGGGGGTGTTGTAATAAACGTAGAAATTTACATAGAGTGTGATGTAACTAATCCGGTGTTTACAGGACAGTTGAGTCCAGGGGAACAAGTACTGCAATAAAGAAGCCCATCTACTCAAATCTGTGGATTGCCACGTGATGTATGCGTGAAGGCAAGTAGCAGGCCATTATTTACCAGGCTGCGCATGGCAATATCAAATGCTGACTTTAACAAAATCCACCTCTGGGTCAGCCTGTTCTTCTTCCAACACACATCAACATCGGCGCACTAGTGCAAATTTACATTCACCCTGGCCTAACAGGAAAGGTTTTTCAACATATTTTTCAGTATAACTATATGGGTATAACTAAACCAAAAGAATGTTATCCACACTGCTTTGTCTAAAGCAGCTTCCACATCTTCTCTTGTGAATCATAGTATCCACACAGCACTGCACTTTTGAAAATAAGTGCATAGCATTCTGGACAGGTATTCCAGAGTGTAATCTGCTGCTGCTAGAATGCAGGATAGGAAGGAGTCATTAAGCAAATTGCGGGTACACAAATGAGGTGTAACAATAACGTTTTATTCAGAAATGATTTACACACTAGAGCGGGATATTCAGATTGAAAACAAGCGATTATAATATACTTGATATGTAAAAAAGAACGAAAAGGCTAATAACCAAGGGATAACTATGAACAATACCCACATACAAAAATACAACATTTAGTAATGATTAATACTTACAAACAACACAAACCAATGCATAACGGCCAGCAAACGCAGAAGCTCTTTGAGACATGAGAGCAGAGAGAACTTCGAGTTGATCAGACTTGGTTACGGAACTGGGCAAGTTCTGTAACCGCAAGTTCCGCAAGTTCCGTAACCACAAGTTCCGCAAGTTCCTGGGCAAGACTGATTAAATTGTTTTCCTTGCTGGTCCTTCCTGTTTTTCTATAGAGAGGAAGAGGCCAGGGCATGGCTAGTTTTTAGATTGCTGACATTAACAAAATCCACCTCTGGGTCAGCCTGTTCTTCTTCCAACACACATCAACATTGGCGCACTAGTGCAAATTTACATTCACCCTGGCCTAACAGGAAAGGTTTTTCAACATATTTTTCAGTATAACTATATGGGTATATCTAAACCAAAAGAATGTTATCCACACTGCTTTGTCTAAAGCAGCTTCCACATCTTCCCTTGTGAATCATAGTATCCACACAGCACTGCACTTTTAAAAATAAGCGCATAGCATTCTGGACAGGTATTCCAGAGTGTAGTCTTCTGCTGCTAGAGACTATGCATTATGTTTATTGTGGTGGATTGTGGGACAGCTATTGGAACCCCTGGGAATTCTGGGACTTAGGGTTCAAATCCACTGGTTCCCTCCACATTATCCCATAATTCATCTGCTTTTCGCTAGCCAGTGTGATTTTCCAACTGTTTCAGTTTCAAATACTTTTCAAACTGCTGTCAGCATGGAGGGAGCAGTGCTGAGCAGAGTGATCCTGACCCTCGTTAGTAGGAAAGAGGGTGCTCCAGAGGTACTGGCAATCATGAAGGCAGGTGGCTTTAGAGATGGGAGATTACCACCACTGTAACATCATGTGGATACTGCTAGTGGATGAAACATCCTAGTCGCTTCTGTATGATGTTCTCCTGGACCAATTTCACTCTGTGGAGTAATGCTTCTAGCCCCATCCAACCAGCACTAACTGGTGAGACAGGATAGTGCTGCAAACCTGGAATGGCCAGCAGACTTGTTTGAGTCTGCATCATATCTTGTTCTCTCTCCAGTCAGTCTCTACTCTCCCTCCCCTCTCCTCACTCTCACCCTGCAGGCAGCATAAATCCTTCCCTCTACTCCTTTGTTGTTTTGCCCTCTGCTCGAACTCATTCATGAGATCAGCAAACATCTTCAGCCTCTCTCTTCCCTTGCTTCATGTTGGCCATGCCATGCTAGGAGAAAAAAGAAACCAGACACACAGTTACTAGACCAGGGGTTAGCAGCCTTTCAGAAGTGGTGTGCCAAGTCTTCATTTATTCACTCTAATTTAAGGTTTTGCGTGCCACTAATGCATTTTAACGTTTTTAGAGGGTCTCTTTCTATAAGTCTATAATATATAATATATAACTAAACTACTTGGAGCAATGGTAACCAGACAGGCTAATCCAGATGTGAAGCAATACAGCATGGGATAGCAGTAGGGACTACCTGAAACAGGACAGTTAACTTGAAATGGGGCTTAGCATGGTATAACTAAATAAGTTAGTGGATTAATTACAGCCAGATAAAACACAAGACAAAATATAAAAAATCACTTATGTGTGGATGCAAAGTAGGTTATACTTAAAAAATTATCCTGTGTACATGAGACTTTGTGCCAGAATAACAGGGAGTTACATCAGTAATTGCACTGGTACACTGGTAAAACTTTCCCATGTAGGCAAAGCCTGACCTAGCCAGGGCCTTAAACTCTTTAGATGTGGGCTGGATTCTGGGCGTACTGTTGAGAGCTGATGTAAACAGTAGCCAGAGGAGTCATTTGCAGCACACAAGCTCAACACACCTAACCCAGGAACTAGGCAGTGTGTAGTTGAGTGCCATCTACTGGCACTCTATCAATTATTTCCATATACTGTATACACATATCCAGCGCCTCTGAAACATCCCCTCCTGCCACGGAAAGGGAGTAATACACTCGACAGTGTTTCAGATGACTGGGCAGCTTCTTCACAACTCTCCCAGACTGTCTGTCTGCACTCTGAGCCCTTTCCTTCTGCTTCCTTCCTCAGGATTTTCTGGCAGCACTTTCTCCAGCTGGGGGGCTGTCAGTCTTCCCTGCATGCCACACATCCCTGGGCGAGGGGCCTCCCCTGGGTTACGTGTTAAGAGCAGCTGCTCCCGGAGTGACTGTAGGAAAGGACAGTTGTCTTCGCACTTCTGCCCCGTATGACCACGGTGCCTCCCGCCTTTCCCGAGCCTGACTCCGGTCCCGGGCACTGGGCACCGCCCCCCAGCCGCGCTCCGACTTGCTGCCCGGCCTGAGAAATGCGAGGTGAGGGGCGCTGCGGAGGGGGGATTGGGGGGTTCAAAGGAGAGGGGGTGAGGCGGGTGGATGCAGCGGGGGGGGGGGGAGGGTGGAACCGGTTGTTCCCATTAACCCCCCTCGGTGTCATTTGGGTCTGTTACTCTAATCTCGTGGGCGGGGGGGGGGGTAAGCCGTAAGGAGCTCGCGGTGCTGTCCCGTCCCCGTGGGAAGGGGCGCGTGGGAATTTGGGGAATGCCCGGCGGGCCGGGACCGTGGAGGACCGGGGCCAGCTGCGTGCGAGGGGGGTGCAATGGGGGGGTTCAGTGGGGATGCAATGGGACGACCCGGGCGTGGGAGCGGGCGGGGCGGCCGGCCCCCTCCCGCCCCGCCTTCGCCCGGCCCGCGGCACGTGGGGGGCCCCGGGGCGCGCCGCGCCGGGCGGGAAGCTGGTAACGGGGTGCGGGAGGGCGGGAAGGCCCTGGAGGGGGATGCCGGGCGGGCCGGGGGACGCAGAGCCCCGGGTGCGGGGCGGACTCTCGGGCCCCGTGGTGCCGGGCAGCGGAGCGCGTGCCCCGCCCCCGCCTCCCGGACCAGCGCCCCGGACGAGGCTCCCCCAGTGCCTGTCCCTGGACCAAGTCCCCGTGAGAGGGGCGAGTGGGAGGTGGTGCAGCAGAGAGGGGGTGACACGGGGTTGCAGTGGGGAGGGGGTGACACGGGAGGTGCAGTGGGGAGGGGGTGACACTGGGGGAAAGATTTTGGGTGAGCAGTTCTGTCGGGAAGAAACAGGCGGAGACAGCTTGCGGAAGGAGGCGACCTG
>ML677375.1:3016356-3030814 GCA_007922305.1 Dermatemys mawii
GGGAGTGGCACACAGATAAGAAGCTGGGAGAGGATTGGGGAAGCAGCAGCCCCTCCAGCAGGGCTTGGGGTTGCCAGGTGGGCTGGGGGGCGGGGTGCAGAGTCTGAAAGTGGAGGGGCTGAGCCTGGGTCCACCGGTGCTGGTGACTGATATGGGAGATCCTGAGTGACTCCATCTTGTGTCCCTGGACTCCATTTTGAATGATCAAGAGTTACTCCACCCATAGGCACCGACTCCATGAATGTTCTGGGGCTCAAGCACCCATGGAAAAAAATAGCAGGCCCTCAGCATCCGCCAGCCATAACTGTTTGGGGGCTGGGGAGTTGCTTGGGAGGGTGGAGAGCAGCGGGTGGGGACCGGCAGGGGCAGGAAAAGGCAGCGTGAGGGCAGGGCCTCGAGGGAGGGGGTACAGTGGGGGTGGGATAAGGCAGAGCGAGGGCAGGGCCTCAGGGGAAGGGGCGGAGAGTGGGCAGGGCCGCGGGGAAGGGGCACGCCTGGGAAAAAAATAAAAATCAGGGCTGTGACTCCCCCATTAGATGAAAGTTGTAGATCAGGGAGCACTAGACATTGGTGGGGAAAAGGTGGTAAACGACTCAGCAGATCATCACACTGTGAGGAAATAACTGTTGCAAGTTTAAAAATAGAATTGACAGTTAGCAAAAGTAAACAAAACAACTGTCAATCACACCTGTCTGCAGCGTATATATGAGTGTGTCAAGAGTTTCTCTGTGTGGCGCTGTGGTGAGAGACTCTAGACAGAGAAAACAGATTCATGTGACCACAGCCGATGCCTCGCCAGACCACCCAGCGGCAGGGTGAGATTTAACTTACTTGCTGACATTGTAGCCTCGGATCATATATTTAGGTCCTGTGGCCGTTTTCAATAAATTGTTAAACCCACCTACTCTCTATCGAACTCGACTGAATTGCTCTGGGGGAAGGACAGCTTGTAACACACAGGCACCTCCCCCTCCCCACAGTAGGTTAATATAGCCAGGCTGACACACAAACACACAAGCGCACAAGCGTGCACATATACACGACTAAGGGTCAGCATGTATATAGCCACAAGTACCTATCTCTCTCTCTCACATCAGCATGTGTCACACATGCACAGCCAGTGTATAGCCCAGCTAGCCAGGCCGTTCCCCCGCTCCTCCACCAGTGTAGTGAGTGTATCAGTTCTCTGTATTGTTCAGAAAAAAAGTGTATTTCCATCAAGTGGGTGACTTACTAACGTGAGACTATTGGCAGTAGCACCTTAGGGCTCAGATCCTGTGATAGTCATCCATTTTTTAAAGGCACACGTGGACTTTAAACGATTTAGTAGAACATGTTTCATTCCTCAGAGTGACCTGTATACAGGGATGAAAGTAACTTAAATGACTTACCAGTACGCAGGACAGTCCGGGTCTTGGTCAAGGTGTGGGAGGCGGGGCCTCGAGCCGAAGGGGAGGGGCTAGGACAAAATCCCCCAGCCAGCCCTTCAGCGCTGTCTGGACTGGCTCCAGCGGTGATTTAAAGGGCCCCGGGCGCTGGTGCAGTAGGCAGCAGTGGCTGGGAGCCCCGGCACGGTGAAATTGCCGCTGGAGCCCCGGGGCAGGTGCCCCTTTTGCTCCCTTCCTCCATCAGCAGCCCCGCCAGTACAGTCCGCACATTCTTACAGGTACGCGGTACCATACCATAGCGCAGGGGTGGGCAAACTACGACCTGCGGGCCACATGTGGCCCACCGGGCATTTTCATCCGGCCCGTGACCTCGGGCTGGGCCGGCGTGCCCCGGGTCCCTGCGCTCCTTGGTCTGGGTCCGGGTCGAGCGCAGGAAGCTGGCTGGGGGGCCAGGTGGAGTGCGGGGTGCCACGAGGCCCCGTGCTCCCTGGCCAGGGGCCAGGTCGAGGAGTGCCCGGCTGAGTAAGGTAAGCAGAGGCTGGGGTTAGGTGGTGGGGTCCCGGAGGGTGGTGGCTAGGGTGGGGGGATCTCGGAAGGGGGCAGTCAAGGAACAAAGCAAGGGGGCTTAGATGGGGGGTGGGGTCCCGGGGGGGTGGTTAGGGTGGGGAGATCTCAGGAGGGGGTAGTCAGGGAACAAAGCAGGGGGCTTAAATGGGGGTGGGGTCCTGGGGGGGTGGTTAGGGTGGGTGGGGGTCTCTGGAGGGGGCGATCAGGGGACAAGGAGCGAGGGGAGGGCGGGTTGGATGGGTTGGCAGTCAGGGAGTGGGAAGTGGTTGGGGGATGGATAAGGGGCGGGATCAGGCTGTTTGGGGAGGCACAGCCTTCCCTACCTGGCCCTCCGCACAATTTTTAACCTCAATGTGGCCCTCGTGCCAAAACGTTTGCCCACCCTTGTCATAGCGGCTTACTTTCACCTCTGCGTGTATCTCTTTCAGTAGCCTTTTGGGTGCTAGGAAAATGGTTCTCAGTCCCAGAGCCTCGTGGGTCCTCTACGGCTGGCATTGAAAGTAATTTGGCTACTTGTGTCATTTGGAGGGGGAGCCCAAACAGTTTTCAATAGTGTTGCTATTACAAAAAGAAAAGCGATTCTCCCTAGGTTTTCTCTGGATATTGTGAGTCCCTCATTCTGCCAGCTGCTGTTATATGTTGACTGTACAGCTACCCAGTCATGGATTTTAATGTAAATATATTAAAAAAGAGCATGCTTAAGAGACTAACACAAGATCGAATAGAATAGAGCAGGGGTCGGCAACCTTTCAGATGTGGTGTGCCGCGTCTTCATTTGTTCACTCTAATTTGAGGTTTCGTGTGCCAGTAATACATGTTAACGTTTTTAGAAGATCTCTTTCTATAAGTCTATAATATAACTAAACTAGTGTTGTATGTAAACTAAATAAGGTTTTTAAAATGTTTAAGAAGCTTTGTTTAAAATTAAATTAAAATGCAGAGCTCCCCCGGACCGGTGGCCAGGACCCGGGCAGTGTGAGTGCCACTG
This sequence comes from Dermatemys mawii, assembly GCA_007922305.1. Classification (NCBI taxonomy): domain Eukaryota; kingdom Metazoa; phylum Chordata; order Testudines; family Dermatemydidae; genus Dermatemys; species Dermatemys mawii. Next base: position 3,019,300 of record ML677375.1, read on the forward strand.
AAAATCAGCTCGCATGCCGCCTATACCGTGCCATAGGTTGCCTACCCCTGTAATAGAGAGACAGTCTGGCTGCAACATTTACCAAAACCAGGGAGAAATAGACCCTGATAAGTCTATAAGGTGCTACAAGACTCTTTGTCACTTTTGGTAATATAAAGTTTGCTTAATTGGTATTTTTAAGTGGAATTTACATATTTTAATTTTTGTGTTGTAGTGATTTAAAAACAGTTCTCAACACATGCCACATTCTGCCAGAGGTTATTTGCATATGCAGTAGAACTTCACTAACTCTGTTAATCAGCAACCCTGAACGTTTTCCTTTGGCAAATGTTTAGTAACAGTGGTAGTGCATAAATGAGGTCTCCACATTCCTATTTCTGTAGCACCTTCCATCTCAGGCTGTCAAAGCACTTTACAAACAATTAATTTGGTCATGTAACCCCTTGAGGTAGGAAGAATTATTATTGTCTTAATCGGTCTGTGCCTCAGTTTCTCCAGATGTGTAAAATTAAGAGATTTGCCTAAGAAAAGGGCTGGCAATAGAATCCAAATCACCAGACTGACAGTTTTGTGCACAAAAGATCATCCTTCCTCTTTATTTTCCTGTTGCTAAGATTTAGTTGTTTTTAGGAAGTATTCTACACTATATTTCTTAATGTAATGTGAGATATTGGTAAGAATAATCAAACCTAAATTATACTTGTTATAATAATTAAACCATGTACATCTTGATTTTTTTTTTAAATTGCTTGCTTTATTTGCTGATATGCAAAAATAGATAACTTCAGTAGAGTGAATTAGTGAAGTTCTTCTGTGAAAAGTGGGAGCCAGCAGACCACTAGCTTTTATTTGTAAATCACTTTTCCATCTGCTGATTTAGGGTTCGCTCCCAAACTCCTAAAGTCAATGGTAAAACATCTATAAAATTTAAAGAGAAGGATTTTGGGGCCCCCTATGTTTGGCATGGAAGTGGGAAGAAGAAAGAAGAAATGTATGCAGAGGACTCCTATAAGTACTGTCTGATCCTGCAAAGAGTCCCATTGATTTAGAGGGGATTCTGTGTAGAAAGAACTCTTCAGGGCCAAGGCCAAACAGAAGAACTGAGAAAGGAAATGGTCTGTTTGAGAAGATATTAATAATTTACTCCAAGGTAGTGTTAAGAACCCAGATGAGTTGTGAATTTGTTGACACGTATTCCTTATAACTGGTATCTTCAGATTCTTTTTGAAGGTGCAGGCAATTTAGGGCCCAGTTTTACTCTGTAAATCAGTGGCAAAATTTGTAGTAACATCAATGGGTTTAGCATTCTGTACTGTGACTGTTAAACTACATTGGGTCAAATTCTGAGAGGTGTTGAGTTCTTGCAACTCCCTTCTTAGAACATATCTCCCCCCTTTTCAGGCTCTTACATCTTGGAAGCAAATAGTTTTGTGTTCTTTAGATTAGAGGCTAGCAGGAGTAGCATGTGTGACTAATCCTTGAGGAATGATTACTGTTTTTTCTAAGACTTATCTAAGTAATCACTCCTTAATTTTGGCACTGGCATGTTTGTTATTATCTGTCTAGGTGCTTTCAAAATTGCCATTTAGGAAGTTGATTCAAATGTTGATACTTCAAATTTGGATGAAATCTGAATGCTAAGAGTAATTTTTGTTAGTTGAAATTAATATCACAAAGGGGGAGAATAAATAAGAAAATAGGCAATTTTTCATACTTTAGTATGTCAGGCTTTAAGAACTAGTGGTAGATTTAAAGTTAAGGTATTCCCTGTAGTACAACAGGAACCTTATGTCTGAAATGTGCAATCTCTAGTAAGAAGGCTCTGATTATCACACTCTAAACCTAATCCTGTCTGTTCCTAAGGTTTCCTTAATTAGTACAGCTGAAAAAGTAACAGAAAAGGCAGCTGCAGCTGCCAACAGTGTAGCAGTGAATAATATGGTCTAGATTTAAACTTTTCACATTTTCTTGTGTTTTTTGATAGCTTAATGGTCTGTTTGGCTCAGAGATGCAAAATTATTTATAGACTTCTAAGGTTCACATTCAGGTTTAATGGTTACCGCCCAATACGATACTTTGAAAAGAGTTGGGGAAAAGAACCTATGCAAGTATATAATTAGTTCATGATAAGTGTTAATCTAGTGTTAGTTCACTGAGCTGGTTAAAATCTTCCAGAATACAGCATTTTTATACCCTAATCTTTATTGCAGAAATATATTAGCAGTTAAACTATCAGAAGCAAAATATCTCCTGCTGAGGTATGCAAAATATGGATTGTGTGCTAGGTACAGTTAGTCTCTGCTGACATTGGGAATGTGATTTATAAAACTAGATAAGAAAAGGTGCATGAGTTCTGTGGTTGTACAGTGGAATCTGGAATTTTCTGACTATCATAAAGGGAAAATAAATATGAGTGGAACTGAGCTCATAATTTGCAACAGGGAAGATGTAGTCACTGCAAGATCATTCTCCTGGTTGGTAATGTATTGACCTTTCTATATTATGCTGACTTGACTTTTGATTAATAGATCAATTGAGCCTGTTTATCTGAGATCTCAGTATATTTACTGTCAAACCCCAATAGCTGATACTTGCCTGAGAAAACCCTTCTGGGCTACAGAAAGCATGATCCTGAAGCTTGATCAAACTCTCAGCAGAGATGTACAGCCCGAAGCTTACTGTTCTCAGAGTGCCCCTGAGATACCTCATGCTCCTTCCTGATCTTCTGGTCCGGGGACAGGAGCGAGCAACAGGCTATCCCTACATGCAAGATGAAGTAGGTTCTAGACCAGGTAGAGATAATTGAGGATGGTTTGGCCCCAGATGGTGTAGGATTTATGGGAATGGATCATGTCTGCCAGCATGGACCCCAGCTTCAGTGAGATAGCTTTTGCTACAACCTTTAAACTGTGCCGAGGAGCGAGGCTGGTTGCCAGTTTATTAGGTTGCGAAGGTCCTCCTTCTAGAGCAGAAGAACAAGCATGGCCCACTTGTATGACAGTAGGAGCATCCCGCTCCCTGAGGACTCAGCCCAGATGATGAGGTCTGTGTCATTGGCAGATGTGTAGTGAATGAGGCAGGAAAGGATAGTTTCAAGGCAGTCCTGGATAACTGGATTCTAACCCTGCCACAGAGTTTCTATGTGGTGCTGGGCAAGTCACTTAAACAAAACTTTTCATAGATTTGAAGGCCAAAAGAGAGCACTGTGGTCATCTAGTCTGACCACCTGTGTCACACAGGCCATGGATCTTCCCTACAGTAACTCCTAGAGCAGTTATATTACAAAAACATCCATTCTTGATTTAAAAATGGTCCTTGTTGGAGAGGAATAGGACCCTAGGAGTTGTTCCAATGATTAATTACCCTCTGTTAAAAATGTACACCTCATTACCAGTCTGAATTTGTCTAATTTCAACTTCTAGCCATTGGATACTGTTATACTTTTTTCTGCTAGATTGAAGAGCTCATTATTAAATATTGGTTCCCCATGTAGGTACTTAAAGACTCTGATCAAATCACCCCTTAACCTTCTCTTTGGTAATCTAACTAAATAAATTCTCCATGAATCTATCACTATAAGGCATGTTTTCAAATCCTTTAATGTATATGTTCCCAAACTGTGGGTCATGACCCCAGTGGGATCATTCCATCATCAAATAGGGTGTGGGTCCAGCAGCCAGTTTGACCCATGAGATGATGTTGTCTGTTCCTGAATGTGTCTGGTCCTGCTCCACAAATATTGCACCAGGAGGCCACCATTTTGATCTGCAGAGGCTGCCATTTTGTACGTCAACATGGTGGCCTCCTAGTGAGGTGTTTGTGCAGCAGGTCCAGACACACTGGCTGTGCGGTGATGGCTGTGTGGACACCAGTTTGGACATTTGCACTCTCTGCTTTGTAAGCATCCACCTGAGGGACGTGAAAGCAGAACATCCTCATCTGTCGGCAGCAGCCTGATCAATGGAGCATCCTGTCTGCCTGAGCTGGTAGGAGCTCGGGCTAGCATTATCTGAAGTAGGAAGCTGTAAGGGCTTGTAAGGCAAGGCCCATATCTTCTGAGTACCTTGTTGGCATTCAAGGATAAAGAATCATTGTAAGTCTCAGTCTCTGTCTCTGTGCTGTCCTAGTATCACCACACAGGGTCTTCCTAAGTCCTGGCCTCATTTGCTTAACAGTGAATTGGTTTTTCTAACTTGTGATCACTTATACCCTAAGGTACCATTAATTTTAGTTCTCTGATTACTTCCTGTATCTGTCAAGATGAGATCTAATATAGAATTCCTCTGTGTTGGATGCAACACTTTTTGAGTTAGGAAATTGTCACCTATTAAATTTAGAAATTCCAAAGGTGGTCACTAATTGTGTGCTCCTCGTTTTTTGGGTCCCCAATGTAAGAAACTTGAGATTTGATTTGCAGAAATGCTGAGTACTAAGAGCTGTGATGGAGGTCAGTGCGAGCTGTGCTTTGAATTTTTAAAGTGCTATAAAATGCTAAGTTCTCTGAAAAGTCAAGCCCTAGGTGTCTCAAATTGGGCAACCAGAATTCATGGACACCTCTGACAATTCTGGTTTTAATCTCTATGCCTAAATTCCCTATGAATCAAATGGGACCAGTAATCTCTCCTCACAATACATTAATTAGTACTAAGATATTAAGATGAGTGTACCCTAGAAAAGCATATGATGAAATTAATACTTCTGTCTTCAGAGTAGCATTTTGATGGTGTTCAGTAAATAGTGCAGCAGGCATTGAATGATGAGGATAAAAAGAAATATTCAGGGAGAACATTGTCCGTCCTGGGCATTTAATGAGGCAGGGGTCCTGTGGAGAAAATCAGATGTGATCCTATGGATACAGACTGAATCATAGAATATAGATGTACAAGGGGCCAAATTAAGTTTTCACACAGGTAACCTTAATTTTATTATTTCCTAACTTTTGAGTGTTGACTCTTCAATGTTAATGTCCTTTTAATGTAATTTCCTGTATTTAAAAAAACAACCTTAAAAATTGGAAAAACAAAAATTTCATCCAGTGGAACCGTATTGATTCCTCCCTCCCCCCCCCCACCGCCCCAATCTGGTAGGCCATCAGCAGGATGGGATTGTTACATCAATAGTACAGTCCTCTACTATATGAGCTAATAGAGTAACTGGTAGCAGTAGAAGGTTGTTATTTTCTACATGGCTCTGCCACTAGAAAGGAACTGGAGAAACACTTTTAGGTCAGTTGATTTCACAGACCTTATGAACGCAGTGGTATTAGATATGAGGGTTTTATACTGTAACCCAGAATCTAAAGATTTCTTTACCATTTACAAGTGATGAACCTAATTAAGAGGCATATGTCCTATTTTTCTAAACTGCCTTTAGAGAAGTTTTGGTTTGTTGTGGGGTTTTTTTTGTTTATTTTTTGTTTTCATATTGTAATTCATTTAGGCAAAATTTCAGAACAAGCAACCCATATTTTTTAAAGGTTGGCATAGTATATCTCTTAAACACTGTAATGTCATTTGTATTTCAGTAAACCTATTCCTCGGATTAAGACAAAATCAAAGTGTATGAGAGGTGTAGTGGGAGCTAGCGGTGTGCTAGAGGTTCAGGTTTAAAGGCACTGTAAACTTTGAGTTTTATAAAAGGGAAGGAAAATTTATTTGGGGCTTCTTCAACATGATGATAAATAAAATGGAAAAAAATTATTTATTTTGTTGATAGCTCTGTAAAATATTGCTACAAAAGTAGAGGATGAAATTTTATTCAAAGAAAATAAAAGTTTTGGGCTTGAAGTCTTGCACTGCTGTGGCTGTATTTTTTAGGTTTCATGTTTAGTCACTGCTGTTCTTTTAGGGTCCAATATGTATCTTGCGATACTAACAAATAAAAGTTCTTGTTGCTTTGGAGATAATTCTGTAAACTGTCACCAAGGCTGTACGGAGAAGGTTTCTGGTTATATTTCAGAGTTTTTTCATCTCACTCAGAAATGACCAGTTTTGCAATTTTGACCATTCCTCCTGATGCCTTTGTAACTGTTATTTATTTGACGTGTGTTTAGTCTTGTTAATGCATGATAACTAACAATGAATGGATAGAAAAATGTTCTACTAAATAAAGATTTCAAACTTTTGTTAAAATGGCCCTAAAAATCCAACCCGACTTTCTTATCTGTCATGTTCTTGTTTTCTCATGTTACCTTTAAAAGTCTGGCCACTGTGTGTGTGCGTGTACATATGTATGTTTCATGATTTTTTTTTTATTTTGCTAAATGTGTCATAACAAAATTTTCTTAATGTGCAATGTATGTATTGCCCCTCAGATAACAAAATATATTTTTCCCTAATACGTCATTCCTATTTTTGTTTATTTATTAAATCTGAGTTTAATTAATTTAGTTAGTCTACATTCCATATCCTAAATTCTGAAGCCATTACTGGTTTATCTTATCAAAAAAGGTATAGTTTGTGGAAGAAGTAGTGAAAAGTATTATCAGTTCTTTTTACATCAAATAGTTTGTTAGGCCTGCATTTTATCTCATACATGGATGTATGAACCAATTTTTCATTATTAGAATTGTTAGTACTGGTTAGTAAATATCAATCCTGTTAGTCTTTTTCTTCCTGTATATATGTGTGTGTATATATATATATATAAAACTATTCTTTAGAATCTTTATGATATTAACAAGGAGTGTGTTGAGTTCTAAGGCTCAGAATACTGGTTCTTAACCTGTAAGTAATCCTATTCAGGAATTCTATGCATTAGGCTGTATCTCATAATCTGTGGCAGCTCCATGTTTATAAAACTCCAGATATACTTGGAAACCATTCCCTTAATATATATATATAAGCATGTATAAACCTGGAGGTTGATGAGGGATGATTGTTACAGCACATGTTTCCTGTTGGGGACTCAACAGAGAAGAATGATTATGGGGGAAGAAGGACCTCACTGAGAGAGATTAGCTTGAAGCACCTCTCAGCTGTAAACAATTATGCCTTCACACATCAATCAGGTAAATTGAGAATGTACATATATTTAAAAAAACTAACAGCATAACATATGGGTCTGGCAGAATATTCTTGGCAAACGTGCTTTTGTCTCAAATCCCTATATAATGACAGAATTTTTGCAACTTAATTGTGAAATGAAACCATGCATCCCACAGTGAAAGAGACACAGAGCCAGCTCTTCATCTTGTATAAAGAGTGGTAATGTATCTGTTCTTTCTGTATTCTGTAGTGCTGCACTATTCTCTGATTTTTTTATTAAATCCAGTTGAGCTTGTTGTTCAATCTCAAATCATCATTGACTTTAGACATGCCACAGATTTCCTTTTTGTTGGGCTGTGTGTGTGTTGTATAAAATAATGCTGAAAAACAAGTATGAACACGTGTGAATGACTTATCTATAAAAAAAAATAACTTGAATGTATACTTGAGACAGTTTATAAAATAGCGTACAATTTGGTTTCAATGTATGCTTAATAGTTTTGGGAAAGACAAGGAAAAAGTAGATGTTGGTGTATTGGGGAAGAGAATTAGCATTCTTACCGCTGGCAAAAAGTATAATTAACTCATGCATAAAATAGTTTAAACTAGTTCATTAGTGGGTCAACCTGGGGTATATTAACCAATTTTACACCTTTAGATTTCTTTTAACTAAGCCTGCGTGTATCTTATATAAAATAACCTGAAAAAACAAGAATGAATGCATGTATAAAACAATAGAAACTTCTTTGAATGTATGCTTATAGTGGTTTATCTGTAAACTAACATACCAGCTGGCTTCTATGTATGTGTAATTGTTTTGGAAAATAGGGTGTGTATGTGTGTGTGTGGGTGTGAGTGGTGCTTTGTGTTTGTGTGTTTATTTTTTGTTAAACGACAAATTTTAAAAATTTAAAAATGGTACAAAATTTAAAATGCCTCTAATCCAGCTTAAGCTAATAGTAAATATAAAAGGCTGTGAAAAAATACATTACCAGTGTGACTCAGGAACGTGTGATCCATTTGAGGATTCTGTGACCGTGTGATTCCCCAGGAGGTCCTGTGGTTAGAGAATACCTTTTGCTTGGTAAAGTATACAAAAGTCCATGGTGTTTCTCAGACTGGGAGTCCCAGCCCAAAAGGGGGTCACAAGCATATTGTAGGGGGTTATGGTATTGCCTCCTTTACTTCTGCGCTGCCTTCAGAGCTGGGCAACTGAGAGTGGCAGCTGCTGGCCGGGTGCCCAGCTCTGAAGGCAGCACCCTGCCAGCAGCAACACAAAAGCACAGGTGGCATGGTATAGTATTGCCATCCTTCTCTGCTGCTACTGGCAAGGGCACTGCCTTCAGAGCTGAGCACCCTGCCAACAGCCACCGCGCTCCACTCTGCCTTCCGAGCTTGGTGGCCGGAAGGCAGCGGCTGCTGGCTGGTGAAACCGAATGAAGGTATTTAAGAAGCCAGCTGAAAGAGCTCCTTCTGCACAAGCATTCAGGTCTTGAGCAGTCCAGGCAAACAATGCATATTACAACAAAACTTAAACTTGTTCTTCATAATAATTTAAAAAACAACACTAACAGCCTAGTTCATTTTAAAAACAGCAATAAACATCCACCTCCCTTTCTATTCTGTAAAAGGATAAATCTCCTCACTGTGATAGATATGCTGCTTTGATCTGCTTCGCTCTTGGAAGTCACCGAGGTTCCAGGCTGCTGGCCCCCCTGCTGCCCGGGGTCCCTAGAGACAGCTTTGTCTGCCATTAGGGATTTTTTTCCTGAGAACCCCCATAACATTTCATGAACCCCAGGGGTTCACGAACCCCAGTTTGGGAGCCACTGATCTAGACCATCCCTGACAGGTGTTTGTGTAACCTGCTCTTATATGTATTAACACTTCTTTATTCTGCTGTTACTAAGACTTTAAAAATACAGTAAATGCCTGAAATCACTTTTTATAAAAAAGGCATGATTCTATCTATGTATTACATGCTTCTCCTTTACTCCCTTGACCTCAAGCCTTTATTTAAAATGGACTAAATGCATATAAAATATTTTTCTCTAAAAATGCCTGTTATCACATATGTAGGTATTAACACTACATTTTGTCATTACTAAGATTTTTGTAAATGTAGTAACTTTATTTAGAAATGTACTGTTAAAATTATTTTTCTTTAAAAATGCATTGTAACACATCTTTAATCTTGTCATTCAGGCTTTGTACAATAAACGAGTAAAATGAATATTTTTCTTCTAAAACTTAAAAGGTGTGAAAGCTATATTTATTCAGTTATTTCTAATGTGCTCAATAAAGATAAACTTAAATAAAAACTTTTTTAAAAATTCAAAATGGCTGACACCAATAATGCAGGTCTCCAAAAAATGAGACCAAAAGGCAACAAGGGGTGCGTGGAAACATGTTAAAATGTATATGACGAGAAAAGGATAAAGAGATGAAAACTACTAACCTCAAAATCTAAGATCAGCAAATAAATCCTTTGGATAAAGATTTCTTAAATCTTTAGTAACACTGTCACTTCCTTTCTTGTTTGAATGATCTCCTCCAAGGAGCTTCTGTGTTTTGTTTTGTTCCTTCAAGGACTTTCTAGACTGCTCATTAAGCCTACACTAGCAAAACTCTTAGACATTACAGAAGAACAGTCACCTGGACTGTAAACATCTGTTTAAAAGTTTTTCCAGCAAGAGAGAAACAAAGAGGTGTGATAAGATAAACACATCTCCTTTGGGGGGAATAATGTCATGGGAAATTCTTACACTAACAGCAGCAGAGACATGTAAAATCCTAAGTGACAAAGATCCTTTGTACAGTGTATGTAATACTTTAAAAATGTGGAAATAAGGTTCTGTATGATACACTAGCAAAAATGTTTCTAAGAAAAATGGATTTCAGAATTTTCTCAGACAAGGAGGTTGGCTATCAGTTGGCTATTAATAATTTATTAATTGTAGTGTAATAGTGACTAGGTACTCCTTTAGATGATCAGGTTCTCCTTGTGCTAGGTGCTGTACAAACATGTAAGAAGAAAGAGAGTTCTTGCCCCAGAGATGCTGTAATTTATAACATGGTAGACAGCATGCAATAGAATGATAGGACAGAAAAATGGGACAAGGAATAGTGATGTGGAGATGAATTAAACATATACGATTCTTGGTCCTCTGTTTCCCAGAAAGCATGAGGATATATCACTGGAGGAACTTAGTCAAGTTAGGGACTTCTGAATAGGAAGTGATATGCTAGTTGGCTGCTAAGCAGGTACAGTTTCATGCCTCTCTGAGTGCACAGTACAACTGGGAGGATGAGATGACAATATGGATGGAAATACCAATGGACTGTTTCTTAGGTGGTTACTTATGGCTTTCATTCCTGTTTTAGGGTGGCAACAGGATGGAAATGGAAGAAACTAATAGAGTTAAAGTGAAGAAAAAAATAAGATCAAATGAGAATCCACCATGTGTGACAGCTATTGGTGCAGAAACAAATCCTTTGAAAAAATTTACCATCCCTAAAATAAGGAGGACTGCTGACAAAGGTACGATAAACTGGTAACAAAAATCAAAACTCAGCATTTTTGTCAAGTGAAAATTGTGCCTAACTGTGTATAAGTGATGTGTGTTATTCCAAAGCTCCGTCAACAAATGGTAACACCTCAAAGCCTTGAAATCAACTGACTTGTTTCATATTTAGCACCTATCAGATATTGTGAACCAAGCTGATTAAAGCTCAGAAAAAACTATTTGTTACTTCAATCATCCTGACATCTGCTGGGCAATACAGCAGTGCACAGACAATCCAGGACATTTTCGGAGAGTGCTGGGGACAACTTCCTGGTGCAAGTGCTGGAGGAACCAACTAGGGGGGTACTCCTCTTGACCTGCTGCTTGCAAACAGGGAAGAATTGGTAGGGGAAGTAGAAGTGGGTGACAACCGAGGCAGCAGTGACCATGAGATGGTCGAGTTCAGGATCCTGACAAAAGGAAGAAAGGAGAGCAGCAGAATATGGACCCTGCACTTCAGAAAAACAGACTCCCTCAGGGAACTGATGGGGAGGATTCCCGAGGAGGCAAATGTGAGGGGCAAAGAAGTCCAGGAGAGCTGGCTGTATTTTAAGAAGCCTTATTGAGGGCTCAGGAACAAACCATCCTGATGTGCAGAAAGAATAGTAAATATGGCAGGCAACCAGCTTGGCTTAACAATGAAATTTTCAGTGAGTTTAAATACAAAAAGGAAGCTAATAAGAAGTGGAAACTTGGACAGATGAGTAGGGAAGAGTATTAAAATTTGAGCGTGCAGCCATGTAATCAGAAGGCCAAAGCACAATTGGAGTTGCAGCTAGCAACGAATGAGAAGGATTACAAGAAGGCTTTCTACAAATATGTTAGCAACAAGAAGGTCAGGGAAAGTGTGAGATCCTTACTGAATGGGGGAGGCAACTAAATGACAGATAATGTAGAAAAAGCTGAAGTACTCAATGTTTGTTTGCCTTTGTTTTCACAGACAAGGTCAGCTCCCAGACTGCT
>ML677375.1:3031214-3088802 GCA_007922305.1 Dermatemys mawii
AATACCCACTTCGTCGGATGCATCCGACAAAGTGGGTATTAGCCCACGAAAGCTTATGCTCTAAAAAAATTTTAGTTAGTCTTTAAGGTGCCACAGGACTCTTTGTCACTTCTGCAATTCCAGACTAACACGGCTACCCCTCTGATTCTTTAGAAAAGCTGGACATGCATAAGTCCATGGAACCGGATGCACTGCATCCGAGAGTGCTGAGGGAGTTGGCTGTTACGGTTGTAGAGCCATTATCTTTGAAAACTTGTGGTGATAGAGGGAGGTCCTGGATGATTGGAAAAAGGCAAATATAGTGCCCATCTTTAAAAAAGAGAAGAAGAGAACTACAGACCGGTCAGCCTCATCTCAGTCCCCAGAAAAACTATGGAGCAGGTCCTCAAGGAATCCATTTTGAAGCACTTGAAGGAGAGGAAGGTGATCAGGAACAGTCAGCATGGGTTCACCAAGGGCGGGTTATGCCTGACCAACCTGATTGCCTTCTATGATGAGATAACTGGCTAACTGGCTCTGTGGATGAGGGGAAAGCGGTGGATGTGATATATCTTGAGTTTAGCAAAGCTATTGATACGATCTCCCACAGTATTCTTGCCTCAAGTTAAAAAAGTTTGGATTGGATGAATGGACTGTAAGGTGGATAGAAAGCTGGATAGATCGTTGGGCTCAACGGGTAGAGATCAACTGCGCGATGTCTAGCTGGCAGCCGGTATCAAGTGGAGTGTCCCAGGGATCTGTTCTGGGGCTGGTTTTGTTCAACATCTTCATTAATGATCTGGAGCAGGCCTGAACAACATGCGGCCCACACAGGATCACTGTGTGGCCCGAGGGGAGTGAGTAGGGGTGGGGCAAGCCAAGTGGTGGGGTAGGGGGAAGCGGATGGGGGCGGGGCGAGAGCAGGGCTTTTCGGCCCGCAGCTGTTTTTTTTTTTTTCAGTAATATGGCCCTCACTGCTTTCCGAGTTGTGCAGGCCTGATCTGGAGGATGGTGTGGACTGCACCCTCAGGAAGGTTGTGGATGATACTAAACTAGGGGGAGAGGTAGATATGCTGGAGGGTAGGGATAGGGTCCAAAATTGGAGGATTGGGCCAAAAGAAATCTGATGAGGTTCAACAAGGCCAAGTGCAGGGTCCTGTACTTAGGACGCAAGAATCCCATGCACCATAGGCGTCCGCAGCACATTTCATTAGGATGTGCACCCAGAGAATTATTTTTTTTTAAAGGCGCTGCACTCTGCATTGAAAGCCACTTTTTTTTGAGACATTAGGGTGTGCCTGGGCACATCTGGCACACCCTGTGCCCATGCCTACGCCATGCACTGCTGCAGGCTGGGAACCGACCGGCTAAGCGGCAGTTCTGCGGAAAAGGGCCTGGGGATTACAGTGGATGAGAAGCTGGATATGAGTCAACGGTGTGCCCTTGTTGACAAGAAGGCTAATGGCATATTGGGCTGCATTAGTGGGAGCATTGCCAGCAGATCAAGGGAAGTGATTATTCCCTTCTGTTCGGCACTGGTGAGGCCACATCTGGAATATTACATCCAGTTTTGGTCCCCCACTACAGAAGAGATGTGATCAAATTGGAGAGAGTCTAGTGGAGGGCAACAAACATGATTATGGGGCTGGGGCACATGACTTATTAGGATAGGCTGAGTGAACTGGGCTTATATAGTCTTCAGAAGAGAAGAGTGAAGGCAGATTTTATAGCAGCCTTCAACTACCTGAAGTGGGGGGTTCCAAAGAGAATGGAGCTAGGGCTGTTCTCAGTGGTGGCAGATGACAGAACGTGGAGCAGTGATCACAGGTTGCAGAGGAGGAGGTTTAGGTTGGATATTAGGAAAAACTGTTTCACTGGGAGCATGGTAAAGCACTGGAATGGGCTACCTAGGAAGGTAGTGGAATCTCCATGCTAAGAGGTTTTTAAGGCCTGGCTTGACAAAGCCCTGGCTGGAATGATTTAGGTGGGGTTGGCCCTGCTTTGAGCAGGGGGTTGGACTAGATACCTCCTGAGGTCTCTTCCAACCCTAATCTTCTATGATTTTATGGTTACAGACTATAACGAATATCTTGAATTTAAAATATAGTTTTTTAGTTTTGTCCAGTTTTGCTAACAGATCCAGAAAACGCTTCTCAAATGTCATACGTTCTGTTACATATGAGCATCAATATATGGAGTTAGAGAGAGTTTGTCAACTTCTGAAATACAGAAGATGCTTTCTGTTGGAGTCAGGTGCCACAAAGTGGAGACTTAGAACCATTGGCCTGAAATGTATCCACAGGGTCATGGACCATGGAAGACAGCGTGACTGCACGCCCCTCAGTTATTTTCTCTGCCTGCCATTGGATCAGGAGTGTAGAACCATTTCTTGTGGGGGCTTTGTGTATTTGATGTTGTGTTGTTTGTTTGTATTGTGTAGAAAGGTTTAATTTTAGCGAGTTATGGGAGTTAACACATTTCCAGATGGCTATGGCGAGTGAGCTGTGTGTAATTTCCTGTCAGGCTCTTGTTGGCCTGCCGGTCATGTAGTTCAGTTTGTCACATTGAGTATTATTCAGTTGTCCTCCCCCTTTGCCTGAATTTAGCTCAGTCCAGTGGAGCTCCAGTCCAAGGGCCACTCCTCACTCACACTACCAAGCAGTGTGGGGAGTGGGGAGAAAGCAGACTCGGCTCTGTGAGTGCCACCAGGTCTCCCTCACCTAGAGAGTTCTGAGGAGCAGTGGGAGAGGAAGAGAAAGGATTCTTACTCCCTCCCAGTGGTCAGGAGGATGGGAGAAAGCCGAAGACTCAGGGTGAAAGAGGTGGGAATAACAAGTCCCCAGGCCTCCCTAGTCTGTTGTGTAAAGGAAAACTTTGTGTATGTTCTTTGCTTATATATTTGTTCATGTGCCTCCTCACTTGTACCCTCCAGCTGATTTTCCTAGTCTTCTGTAATACCTCAAACTGGTATTGAACTCTCCTGTACTGTGGTGTCAAATGTTTGGCACCCAGACCCTTTCTCTGGCCCACAGCTTCACCCTTTAGAAGGATTAGACCTGCAGTTGCCGGCTGTAATTGGTCCTGCTCGGCATAGTAGATCCTCGCGCCTACTGAGTGCCCAAATTATCAGACCTTTGAAATCACCCTCTTCCTTGGGAGACTGGCCAGGGGTTGTTCCCCTTCCTAGCAGCTGTAGACTTGGCCACAGCCGTTCCACAGGGAGGACCTCCAGGCCTGATTATTGCAACTCACTGCACCTAAGAGAGGAGCTGCCAAACCTGGACATGGTCCTGTTGGTACAGAGTGCAGATCCCTGCCTGCCTAGGACACCAGGGGTGTGTCAGCCCATTGCTCTGCAATCTGTGCTGGCTTCCTGTTGAATATAGAACATGGACCATATATTTAATGTTGATATTCTTAACCTTCCATGGGATTAATCCTAGCTACTTGGGAGATTCTCTTTCCTCTCTACGGGCACCATCTCTTACAACAGAAACCTTCCTTAAGAGCAATGAACTGTACCATTATGTGAGACATACGAGACACAACTTTCTCAGCAGCTGAGCCAAGACCCTTGGACAAAGTAATTAGTATGACAAATAGTCTCAGAACAGACAGCAAAAGTGCATTGTGTTAACGTATCCACTATGCCATGCTGTCTCACCTTTGGTTAATGTTTGCCATAATTAACAGACATACGGCTTGTCTACACATAAACCACTACAGGTGTAGTGCTTCTGGGAAGACACTACCTAGGCCAACGGTACGGGTAATCCATCTCACCGAGAGGTGGTAGCTAGGTCAACAGGAGAATTCCACCATCAACTTAGTGCTGTCTACACCAGTGGTTAGGTTCATGTAATTGCATTGGTCAGGGGTGTGGATTGTTCACACCTTTGGGTGACATAGTTATTCTGACCTAATTTCCTAGTGTAGATCAGGCCTTAATGAATTTGCTATCAGTGAAATCTACTTATGTCCATCTGCAAAGGGTATTGAAAAATTCACCATTTCCTTTGTTGTGTTTCTAGTCTCTTTAACACCCTGCTCCACTAATCAGAGGGAGTATAGTGGTATCCATCATACTCTGAGCCAGTCTCGTCTCAACACAAGATGTGACCTGGAGTCTTCGTGGCAGTTTGGTGAGATAAAACTGGTTCACAATGAAGAGCTGGAAAAAAAATTTGCTGCAAAGAGGTAGGTTCTCACGAAATGAATGGCAGTGAATTCACCATGGTGACTTTTCATTACATATCCCTTTGCTCTTAATATTCATTCATCATTCCTTTCCATTGCGAGACCAGCTTCCTCCAATAGCACGTCAGGAATGCCAGTGCTACTGTGGGGCTCACTTTACAGAGTGTCCTAATGGGTCATTTGCTTGCTGCGTAATACGACTTCCATTACTTTATTTTGTTTGAAATCTCATCCCAGCTTTTCCTGCCTTTCTTTATCTATCTACACGTTCTTTGTTTACAAGATCTTCAGGAGACCATGAGCCAGGTTCTCTGTCCTGCTGCATTCCCTAGCCAGAGTCTGGCCTTGTCTCCCCATCCTGTTGATTCCCATGGGTTTTGCTGGCACACCTAGAACTGTAATGCTCCAGGAATGGAGAGATGGTGCGACCGAAATGCACTGCTCCCTAGGTATCTGCAGACAGTCCCTTGGGCACTATCCATCAACTGTTGCAAATAAGAGCAGACCCCAGGCTTCATTAACCTGTGCCAGGTAGAGGATCAGGGAACCATAATTGGCTGTGTCTGTTTCCCCTCACCTGCAACCCGTCTCCTTAATCTTTGAAAAGCATAGGCAAGTTATGCTATGTGACAATTAATAATGTCCTTGGGTTTTGTAGGTTCATGCCAAACATTTAAAAGCATTTAAAATAGAATTATGTCTATAAAATATAATCTGTGATAGAGCAAAGCACGCACACCCATCACTGAGCAGAAGTTTCCAGTTTTTTCTTGTTACTTGATCAGGTAAATTGGCCTATCCACATGACACTTCTGTTGACTGACTGGAGGTGAGGATGAGACCAGCCCTGAGGCAGGACAGTAATTCCCCAGTAATTTCCATCCCCAGTAATTCCTAGGGAATTACTGGGGATGGAAAACCACTTTGCAGCACAGCCTAACTGTCAACAAAGGACATCTGTGATTACCTTGGATATTATTATTGATTGACACCAGTTGGAAGGGGGTGAGATGTATGATGCTTATACATTTCAGCACTGCTATCACGCACACGTACGTGCTAAACAATTCTAGACCCGCTATTGCGGGTGAGTGTTTACAAGTCAGAAGAATTAGAAAAGCATCATTCTGATGATGAAAAGTTTATTATATTAACAAACAAAAAACTTGTGAAGCTGTTTATTACACACACAGCCTAACTGGTGCAAACCCATAAAAGCAAGGAAATGAAAAGTTAGGCCACCCAACAGTGTGTGCCTTCTCCTCTTCCACCCACAAGTACGTGCCTTACCATTACCGCAAATGCCCTATGCCACACACCATGCACTGCAACGGGAACTCTTCTGCCGTTCTGCATGTGCCCCTTTGTCAGGCTCCTTCCTCCATACTAGCAGTTGTGGATGTTTGGGGTAGTAGCTGGTGGTTCTTTGCAGGCCTCTCTGCCTGGCTCCCTGGAGCTTTGAAAAGCTGCTTGTCTTGGGGTGTGTGTGAGGCTCTCACATGAGAGGGACGTCTTTGTCTTACTCTAAGGGCTTGCACCCCCTACCTGTGCCAGTGCTGCAGAGGGTGGAACTTTCCTTCATGTCTCAGCTACCTCTTGCCTTCTTCTTGCTTGTGTGAGCAGAGTCAGGATGCGCTCTACGCTGATCATCATAGTTTTCTTGTACAGTAACTCCTCACTTATCGTCATCCCGGTTAATGTTGTTACGTTGCTGATCAATTGGGAACACGCTCGATTAAAGTTGTGCAGTGCTCCCTTATAATATTGTTTGGCAGCCACCTGCTTTGTCCACTGCTTGCAGAAAGACCAGCCCATTGCATAGACACTGACTCCGTGGGTGCTCCAGGGCTGGAGCACCCACATGGAAAAATTGGTGAGTGCTCTGCACCCACAGGCAGTCCCCGCCCAGCCCTTTCACCCCAGCTCACCTCCACTTCGCCTCCGCCTCCTCCCTGAGCTCGCCGTCGCTTCCTGTTTCTCCCTCTTCCCTCCCAGCACTTGCACCGTGAAACAGCTGTTTTGCATGGCTGGGAGGGAGGGGGAATGAGGGGGAACATGGTGCGCTCGGGAGAGGAGATGGGGCTGGGGCGGGGATTTGGGGAGGGGTGGAGTTTGGGCTGGGATTTTGGGGTGGGGCAGAGTTGGGGCAGGGAGGTGCGAGCACCCATTGGTGCCAACAAATGTTGGCGCCTGTGGCCTGTTGGAGCTAGCTGGTGCGGACTTGGAACCAGAGTGGACTGGCAGCCTCCCAATCAGCTCACAACTCCCCTAAGTTCCCTGTGCAGCAGCTGCCCAGCAGGCTATCAATTGCCAGCAGTTCAGCTGTCCCTCTCCCCACTGCCATGTGCCGTTCCTGCCCTCTGCCTTGGAGCTGCTCCCGGGAGCATCCTGCTTGCTGTGAAAGCAGGAGGTGAGGGGAAGAGGAGTGCTAATGTCAGAGTGTTCCCCTCTCCCCACACTCTTACTCCCCATTCCTTTACCCCATTTCCACGGAGTGTGGGGGATGGAGGGGACATGACATGGCTCAGGATGGAAGAAGCTTGCTGGCAGCAACTTATTGATCTACATAAAAAAGGCAGTGTACTTAGAATGGGGTCAGCGTACTTAAAGGGGCAATGCGTGTCTCTCTCACACACAGGATGTGTGTCTCTGTCTCTCTCTGCCATACTGTCTCCCTCCCTCCATTCGTGCTGCCTTGTAGAGTGTGAGGCTACATTAACAACAATGTGTTAACCCTTGAGTGTTCAGCCAGTGCTAGTTCATCATTTAGCAGTAGGGCATTCCCTGGGAAATATCCCATTCTCTTCAACCCTTTAACTTCACCACCTCAACCAAGCTTCACAATCATCATTGCTGTGTACAGTATTAAACTGTTTAAAACTTATACTGTGAATGTGTGTGTGTGTGTGTGTGTATAATATATGTATAATATATGTATATATGTATAAAAAAATAATTTTATTATATTTATTATATATATATATATATATATATATATATATACAAAAAAAATTCCCTGGAACCCAACCGCCCTATTTATATTAATTCTTATGGAAAAATTGGATTTGCTTAACATCATTTCGTTTAAAGTAGCATTTTTCAGGAACATAACTACAACGTTAAGCGAGAAGTTACTGTAGTTAGTTTGTGTGGCACAGCATAGAACATCTTGTGCCTAGCTTGCTCTTGTACCAGGAGCCTTTGGCCCCCCAGCTGGACCATGTCTGGTCTCAAGCCCCATAGACGCTTTGGGGATGTGCCTCGTGTCTACTGATTATATTTACCAGACATTAATGATCATCAGTGATCTGGAGATTGGTGTGGACTGCACCCTCAGCAAGTTTGCAGATGACACTAAACTGGGAGGAATGGTAGATACACTTGAGGGTAGGGACAGGATACAGAGGGGCCTAGACAAATTAGCAGACTGGGCCAAAAGAAATCTGGAGGTTCAACAAGGACAAGTGCAGAGTCCTGCACTTAGGATGGAAGAATCCCATGCACTGCTACAGACTTGGACCGAATGGCTAGGCAGTAGTTCTGCAGAAAAGGACCTAGGAGTTACAGTGGATGAGAAACTGGATATGAGTTGTCAGTGTGCCCTTGTTGCCAAGAAGGCTAATGGCATTTTGGGTTCTATAAGTAGGGGCATTGCCAGCAGATGGAGGGACGTGATCGTTCCCCTCTATTTGACATTGGTGAGGCCCCATCTGGAGTACTGTGTCCAGTTTTGGGTCCCACACTACAAGAAGGATATGGATAAATTGGAAAGAATCCAGCGGAGAGCAACAAAAATGATTAGGGGGCTGGAGCACATGACTTACGAGGAGAGGCTGAGGGAACTGGGATTGTTTAGTCTACAGATAAGAAGAATGAGGGGGATTTGATAGCTGCTTTCAACTACCTGAAAGGGGATTCCAAAAAGGATGGATCTAGACTGTTCTCAGTGGTACCAGATGACAGAACAAGAAATAATGGTCTCAGGTTGCAGTGGGGGAGGTTTAGGTAGGATATTAGGAAAAACTTTTTCACTAAGAGGGTGGTGAAGCACTAGAATGGGTTCCCTAGGGAGGTGGTGGAATCTCCTTCCTTAGAGGTTTTTAAGGTCAGGCTTGACAAAGCCCTGGCTGGGATGATTTAGTTGGAGTTGGTCCTGCTTTGAGCAGGGGTTTGGACTAGATACCTCCTGAGGTCCCTTCCAAACCTGATATTCTGTGATTCTTACAGTTAGGAAGTTTTTCGGAGTTTAGGAGAAGAAACTGAGGCAATTTGGGCTTTACATCTTCATATAGATTCAGAGATCTAATGTAAGCCTCACCAGGGAGCGATCGTTCAGGCCACACGGACACAGCTTGGATCATGGTTCTGTAAGCTTGATGCCAGGGGTGCCAAATCCCACAAATGTCTGTGTGCAGAGGTATCTCTTGAAGAACAAGTTACCAACAAGTGACATTTATTTATAGCTAGAGACTCAAAGAGCACTGTCTGTTTAGTATCTCCAAGAGACGGTTAAGAGATGAGTTGATTGTGGTCTGTATGTACCTGCCTGAGAAGAACAGGGCTCTTTAATCTAGCAGGCAAAGGCATAAAAAAATCCAGTACCTGGAAGCTGATGCTAGGCAAAGTCAAACAGGAGATAGGGTGCCAGTTTTCGTAAAAGTTGAGGTAATGGGTGACTGCAAAATTTTCCAAGGGGTGTGGTGGCTTTTTTATCACTTGAAATCTTTAAAACAAGATCTCAGGGGTCAAATTCCTCCTGATAATCAGTGTGACTCCCATTGTCACCAACTGTGTCACTGTGACTACAGAGGAGTGCTGTCTTACCATTGTCCCTGCTCCCTGAACTTCGGTAACCTTTCTCAGCACCTTGGGATTTGTTCATTTGTTCCCCTTCACATGCTTCACCCTCAGGATTTTGCATTGCAGGCACCATCCTGGTAGCAGAGGACTCTAAAAACCTACCAATGGGATTTTTTAGTGTGGCAGAAGGGTCACTCTTGGTTGTGAGCTAAATTGTACAGGGCCAAGTCTCCCAAAGGGGAGGGCAAAGCAGTGCCTGTAGGACCCTGGGAGAGTTATAATATTTACTTGTATTATTTATGCACGTCTTTGAAACCTGATGGCTATGTTAGCTGTCAAAGTGTGTAACCTCTTTTTATTTCACTGCTAGGACCAACATGCGTGAAGAAGGAAGGCAAGGCAGAGAACTTGAGGAACATTTTTGCTTTTTAGTGCTGCCTTGGGATGAAGTTTCCAAAATTTACCAGAGTGGAATACATACCAGTGAGTCTGCGATGAAGGAATTAGGAAATCCCCTCCTTGGAGTTTATTTATTCAGACATGTTGATGTTGCTTTGAATTATGCAAATAGATTGATCAGTGCAGAAAACATCCTGGTTTTCAAGGTAGGTGCCATGTAAAGAGTTTGGGGAACATTTTCAAAGTGCACACGTGCTCTGGGCGCCTGTAACAGGGCAGTTTCCTCTCCCACCTTGGGGTCCCTCACAAACAGTCTTGAATGCCTCTTGACTGTCAACCTCTGAGTGAGCTTTTATTTGTTACCACCGTCACAGTCCCTGTGAAGCATTTCTGACTACCACATCCTTCCACTACCATCACAATCCCTGTGAAGTACTTCTTACAACCGCGCCCTTCCAATACCGTCATGATCCCTGTGAAGCACTGTCACCTTCCGCGACCTGTTGCCACCGTCGGCGTCCTCAGGCAACCCTTCTACCTGCAGTGTCCGTCTGCCACTGTCAGTCCTGTGCAGCTCTTCTGCATGCAGCATCCTTCCACTACAGACCCCGTGTATCACTGCCACATGCAGCATCCTTCTGCCCTCTGCTGCCATCATGATCCCCATGCCACATGTCTGCCTGCAGCGGTCTTCTGCCACCGTCACAGTCTCCATGCGACACTGTTACCTGCAGTGTCCTCCTGACACCAACACAGTCGCTGTGCAGCTCTTCCACCTGCAGCATCCATTTGCCACCGTCACCGTTGCCATGCAGTATGCCTGCCTGCAGTGTCCTCCACCCTCCGTCGGCATCACAGTCCCATGCAGTGTGTCTGCCTGTGGTGTCTTTGTGCCCTCAGCTCTTTCTGCTTGAAGAGGAAGCCGTCTCAGCAGCCAGAGACCTGGCTTCCCCTGGGATTTACTGGTCTTCTCTCCTCCCCCTGTGCTTCCTTCTTATCTGACTAGATAATTAGCTCCTTAGCTCATCAGCCAACAGTCTCATTATAGTCTTCCGCTCCCCAGTTAGGGCTTCTGTGGGGGAACTAGTTGGTGTCTAGTGACCAGAGTGATGAGTCTGCTCTTGGCTCTCAGCACTCAGTCATAGAAGCCTAAATCCTATTTTCAAACGTTACCGAGAAGCCTCATTGACTTTTAGTGGGAATTAGGCGCTTAAGTGCATAAGTTGCTTCTGAAAACGAGACTTGGGTTCCTAGGTCACATAAGCACTTTTGAAGATTTTACCTCGCTGAGTACTATTTCAAGCTAATTGCTTTCTGATGCTCATGGGTCATTTGCTTCTTATTTAAGCTATGTTATTTGGAAACCGATGCTCTGTTAGTGATATATCTCTTGTATTTTGCAGAAGTGACAAAGAGTCCTGTGGCACCTTAAGGACTAATTAAAGTATTAGAGCATAAGCTTTTGTGGGCTAATACCCACTTCGTCGGATCCGACGAAGTGGGTATTAGCCCACGAAAGCTTATGCTCTAAAACTTTAGTTAGTCTTTAAGGTGCCACAGGACTCTTTGTCACTTCTGCAATTCCAGACTAACACGGCTACCTCTCTGACTCTTGTATTTTGTACATTTCACAAAGTGTGTAAACTGAAGAGCTCATAGAGATAATTTAAAATAAGATAGGTGTGCAGGTGGTACCATTTCTAAGTATCTAGCTATGCTGAAAATAGAAGCCTTAATAACTGGTGCGTTTTTTTAATACTTCTATTTCCTTAGATAGTTATTATTTCTTGGAAGCGGTTTCCTTTTCTTGTGTTCCTAATTTTCCTTCTTTCCTCTGGAAGTGGGTAGCGTATGTTAAAACCTAGACTATAATAGATTGATTTTGGTATATCCTTGTTGAAATCTTTTGCTTTATTTCCGCAGGTTCTCTTTGGAAAGGTAAAAAAAATTCAGCCTCCGATGGGTAAAAAGAAAGTTGCTCTGGATCCTACACCAAACTTTGATTGCCATATGTCTAGAGTTGCTCCTACACTTAAAGATCCAGTTGATGTGCAGGCCATTGGCTCATCGGTATGTTGACCTTTTATTTCACTTGGTTCGTTTATACATGATCTAAATAGAATTGTATATATCATCTTTCCTTTTTCCCACCCTGGAAGCATAATACGAGAATTAAATGCTAGGGCCAGATACTCTGTCTACTTAGTGCCACTCAAAGTAACTGTAAAGTCAGATTGACTGGATGGTTAGGATGGGTTTACAGCCTGTGTTATGTCACTGCAGTAGTGCAGCGTAGCCGGAACATACCAATAAATGGGGCCTCCGGAATCCTAGGAATGGTCTGAAACATTAATTACATAAATAATGAATCACTGTATAAAAGTGTGGTGATCTGTGTCATGGCTCCATAGGATCAGTGTTATTCCCCAAATTTGGGACAGTCTCTAGGAGGTGACTCCTTCAGTGTGCCAGCCCCGCCCCCCCGTCACAATCTGAAATGTCAGGAATTTGGTCCCTTGTTGCACAGCTGGCAGGCAAGGGCCTGAAGATCTGGTTCTACATGTGTCTGTATGGGTAAGATTGTGCTAGTCGAAGTTGAGGGCCTGGGGATTTTCCAGATGAAATGGAACTTGATGATGGAGTCTGGTATATTTTTTGCAACAATCTTCTTTATTTATAAGGAATGTTCAAAGCTCTGCTTCTCCTAATGGAAGAGGAACCAAGAACAGATGAGCAGTTTCTTAGCTTATAGCCCCAAGCTCGTGTGGCCAACAGACAGATGCTCACAGGCTATTGCCTGACTTTCTTGCTTTTGCCTCTGCCTCCCTCTTTTCTGTGTGATCTCGCTCTCCCGCTCTCTCTCTGTTCCTCTATCTCAGCAACCTGCCCCCACCCCCCCACAGACTTAGTCCATACTCCTGGATGGGTTCACAATGTCCATTTATCTTAGGTGGGGGCTTTCTGATGTACTCGTCCTGACAGGTATGTTAGTTGAATAGTTCAGGCCCCCTCTCACCCCTCTGTCACACTGTTCTTGTGTTTTGCTTACAAAATGCTGTGCTTTTCCACTGGATGGTGTGAGCCTCTTTGTGTTTGAGGGATAAATATACTTTACAAAGTGAATCATGTAGTAGGTATTTTTTGAGTTGTTTCATAAAACCTTCGTGATTGGTTTGGTGCTTTTCACTGGTGTTTTTCAGTTGTTTTGGAAAGTTAGGAAAAGCTAAAGAAACCTTGTTGTTTGTCTCTTGATGTCTGTAAGATGAAGTTCCTAACATGGATAGCTTGATTACTGATGGCAGTGACTTCAGCTCAGACTGTAAGCAGTCTTCAGGCTTTAGATCAATAGTTTTCAACCTTTTTTCATTTGCGTACCCCTAAAAAATTTCAAATTGAGGTGCAGAACCCTTTGGAAATAATAGGTAATGTCTGCAGACTCCAGGTTGAAAATCACTCTTCTGTGGTAACAACATCTTTTGCAGACTCTTTAAATGTAGTCTGCAGACCCGCAGGGGTCCATGGACCACAGGTTGAAAACTACTGCTTTAGATAGTGACTGCATGACTTAGTTAAATACTTTAAAAAAACTGTTAAAAACATTATTTGGGTTGCAAAGTCAAGCATTCAAAAGTTAGAAAATTCCAGTTTTATTCTTGTGTATCTGTGACACGAAGTGCCTTTGTTTTCACACCGTACATACTATTATAATAATGTTTGTACAAAATATGCATTGTGATGTATCATTTGAAAACTGACAATTCACTGATCATTAATATTCTTGTGTGATGTATGTACACAGCAGGTATTAAGAGTTGAGGATAGATGCTAGAATTATGAGTGAAGTGTTTAAACCAGGCATGTTGGGGGAGTTGGTAAACAGGTCTGTACTAGGCAAAGGAATCTGTATTTGATTCTCTGATCAGCCTGATTGTCAGGCAAAGATAATGAAGGTCTGTATGTACATGTAAGCAGTAAAGAGGATCATCAAGGCAACAGGAGGAAACTAAAGCATAGCTGAATAGTCCAGAAACTGCTGGATGTGATGAAGACTATGGCATAGTTGGGGAAGCTGTGAGCCAGAACTCCACTGAGAGCAGGGCAGTACAAGTGGTAAGAGACCTGAGTAAACACTTTCCGGGGTGACAGAACTCTTTAGTGGCTTGGGTGACCCAGATGATGTGAAGCACCCACTGGCAGAAGTATGGATGTTAAAGGAGATGGAAAGTTATCTCTTAATCTGGGTTTAGGATGGTCGCTTCAGACATATGGAGGAGTCGGAGAACACTGGGTTCTAACTTGCTGCTCGGGGTCAGCTAGTGGCTAACCCTCCTGCAGCTTTGTAAGAGGGGAGGTATGACACTTAATACCCCTGAACTGCATCCTACACACAATCGTAATAATTGTCTTATGCTTGTCTGTATGTGAAATGAAGAGCCTCTGTTTTCACACTCTATACACCCTATACAACAAAATATGCCTTGTGAGTTATCGTCTGAAAATTAATAATTCATGGAGCATTAATATTCTTGTGTGAGGTAGATTTCTCTACAGATTGAGTCCTTGATCCTGCAAACACTTAAGCAGGTATGTAACTTTACATACATGAATAGTCCATTAATTTAAATGGGATGACTTGTGTGCTTAACATCAGGAGTATTGTTGTATTTTTATTAACATAAGAACATAAAACCATAAGAATGACCCTACTGGGTCAGACCAAAGGTCCATCTAGACCAGTATCCTGTCTTCTGATAGTTGCCAGTGCCAGGTGCCCCAAAGGAAATGAACAGAACAGGGAATCATCAAGTGATCCATCCCCTGTCGCTCATTCCCAGCTTCTGGCAAACAGAGGCTAGGGACACCATTCCTGCCCATCCTGGCTAATAGCCGTTGATGGACTGATCCTTCATGAATTTATCTAGTTCTTTTTTCAATCCTGTTCTGATCTTGGCCCTCACAAGCATCCTCTGGCAAGGAGTTCCACAGGTTGACTGTGCATTGTGTGAAGAAATACTTCCTTTTATTTGTCTTTAACATGCTGCCTATTAATTTCATTTGGTAATCCCAAGCTCTTCTGTTATGAGAAGCAGTAAACAACACTTCCTTATTTACTTTCTCTACAGATGTCATGATTTTCTAGACCTCAATCATATCTCCCCTTAGCCATCTTTTTTCCAAACTGAAAAGTCGCAGTTTTATTAATCTCTCCTCATACGGAAGCCGTTCCATACCCATACTCATTTTTTATTGCTCTTTTCTGATCCTTTTCCAATTCCAAAATATCTTTGAGATGTAGCTACCAAATCTGCACAGAGTATTTGAGATGTGGGCATACCATGGATTTATACAGAAGCAATGTGATATTTTTGTGCTATTATCTATCCCTTTCTTAATTATTCCCAGTGTTCTGTTTGCTTTTTTGATTGCGGCTGCACATTGAGTTTATGTTTTCAGAGAACTATCCACAGTGACTCCAAGATCTCTTTCTTGAGTGATAACAGCTAATTTAGATCCCATCATTTTCTATGCATAGTTGGGATTATGCTTTCCAATGTCATTAAATGTCATCTGCCCTTTTGTTGCCCAGTCACCGGGTTTTGAGAGATCCTTTTGTAGCTCTTCACAGTCTGCTTGGGTCTTAACTATCTTGAGTAATTTTGTTTCATCTAAAAATTTTACCACTTTACTGTTTACCCCTTTTTCCAGATCATTTATAAATATATTGAATAGAACTAGTCCCAAAACAGACCCTATAGGAGACACCACCATTTGCCTCTCTCTCCATTCTGAAAGCTGGCCATTGATACCTACCTTTTGTTTCCTATCTCTTAACCATTTACCAGTCCATGAAAGCACCTTCCCTCTTATCCCGTGACAGTTTACTTTGCATAAGAGCCTTTGGTGAGGGACCTTGTCAAAGACTTTCTGAAAATCTAAGTACGCTATATCCACTGGATCCCCTTGGTCCACATGCTTGGTTTTGGTCTAACATCTTTCATCTTAGTGACAGAAAGTCCTTGCCACTTCAAACACAATTGCTTCAGTATTAACAACATGTAAATACCTTCTCTGTTTAAACCTTCAAGACATTAACAAAGTTAATAGGAACTTTTTTATACACAAAGGCCAACATTTTTAAAAATTGGAGCTTAAAGTTAAGCACCTACAAGTGGGATTTTCAAAGGTACTATAGGAACACAAGCCGTGGCTTCAAACCTGATAGAAGAGTATAACCTGGTCAAAGCTTTTTTGATGTGCAGAAGTTCAGTATGTCGGAAAGTGTTGTCGGTTGAAAATGTAACACAGGCTATTGACTCATCAGTTTTGTGTGTAAGTATGGGCCAATCTCACAACAAGGATGTTATTGAGGAGCTGGGTTTCTCATTTTCAATATAGATGAACATTTTAAGTGTGAGAGTGGCTAATAAAACAACAACTGTGAAACTGATTCTACCAATCATTAGGAAACTAATTAAAGAAACAGGTACAGAAGATCCACTTTAGTGATCTGAGACTAGAAAGTGGAAAGAACGAACTAGCAACACAGAAATAAAATCTAGTTTAAACGTGATTTATTTTAAATCTTGTTTTTAATCCACTCTGAGATTAACATTTTTAGAAGAGGCTGTGCAGGGATTATAGTACTGTAATACAAAATTATTCAGAATAGTGAAGTCCAAAGCAGACTGTGAGGGACTACACAAGGATCTCACAAAACTGGGTGGCTGGACAAGAAAATGGCAGATGAAATTAAGCGTTGATAAATGCAAACTAGTGCGCATTGGAAAGCATAATCCCAACTATGCATAGAAAATGATGAGGTCAAAATTAACTGTTACCACTCAGAAAAGAGATATTGGAGTCATTGTGGATAGTTCTCTGAAAACATCCACTCAATGTGCAGCGGTAGTCAAAAACGCTAACAATGTTAGGAACCATTAGGAAAGGAATAGATAATACAGAAAATATAATTCCTTATATAAGTCCATGGTACGCCCACACCTAGAATACTGCCTGAAGTTCTGGTCGCTCTATCTCAAAAAGGTTATATTAGAACTGGAAAAGGTACAATGAAGGGAAACAAAAATGATTAGTGGTATGGAACAGTTTCCATATGAGGAGAGATTAACAAGACTAGGATTTTTCATGTTGGAAAAGAGACGACTAAGAGGGGATCTGATATAGGTCTATAAAATCTTGCCTGGAGGATAGAAAGAGAATAAGGAAATGTTATTTATTCTTTCATAGAATGCAAGAACAAGGGGTCACCTAGTGAAATTAATAGGCAGAAAGTTTAAAACACGCAAAAGGAAGTACTTCTTCACACAACACACAGTTAACCTGTGGAACTCATTGCCAGGGGATGTTGCCAAGGCCAAGACTATAACAGGGTTGAAAAAAGAACTAGATAAATTCATGGAGGATAGGTCCAGCAATGGCTGTTAACCATGATGGTCAGGAATGCAGCCCCATGCTTTGAGTGTCCATAGCCTCTGTTTGCCAGAAGCTGGGAATGGATAAGAGAGGATAGATGACTCAGTGATTGCCTGTGTTCTGTTCATTTCCTCTGAAGAATCTGACATTGACCACTGTTGAAAGACAGGATACTGGTCTAGATAGACTACTGATGTGACCCAGTAGTACCATTCCCATGTTCTGTAATAAAATGCCATAGTTCATGGAATTGTAGCTGTTGATAAAACAAACCACTTACCTTTTGTGATCTTCTTCTTCTTCTTTAAATTACAGGTTTACTTCTATGAATACGATATACATTCAAAACCAGTGGATAAGCCTAGGCAATGCCTTCCGTATGCAGTAGTAACAGTAAGATTTGTTGGTCAGAAGGCGGAAACTGATTCTCTTATAACATCTGTGAGGTTTCTGTCTAAAGGATTTCCTAAGTATTCTGGTAAGATTCATTTAGCTACATGTAATTAAAATGGATACGTGCATTGGGCAGCTAATTCTCTAAACTGCTTTATTTATCATTGTTCTCCCTCCACAATGGATATCTCACCCCCCTAATGTCAAAATTGTGCTTTGCAGCAGTCAGTGTTACCACTTCAAAATGGAACAATATGCTTCTCCCAGTTCCAGCTACTGATGGCAGCAAATACGCAGAGGAGAAGGGAGTGCTTCCCTTCAGGTGCCTGGAGTCTTGCTCCATGTGTTATCCAAGGCAGTTGCTCAGCCTTAGTACTCCTCTATGCCTGCACAAGACAGGCCAGGATTTTTCGTTCAAGTGTTGATTGGAGGAGGAAATCTGTTCCAAGAGCTTTAGCTATAAATAAGTAAACTTAATTTTTATTGCTTTTGTCATAGCAAATATCAAATATTGATTTATTGTCTTTATAAGAGCAGATGATGCTTATTCTTTAACAGCTTGGATAGAAATTGGAGGTAGACTTCTAAGAGTTAAAAATTCAAGTTGCTGTTTAGATCTATGGAAGCACCATAACATATTTAATGCTAAATAGCCAAAATATGTAGAAGATCTTAAAGTTAAGTGAAATGGCACTTGCTGCAAAGAATGGAGGAAGCAGAGGTGAAAACTGTTTCCGAAATTTGGAGGTTAATGTAAAAAGATTGTTTTCAAAAGTATGTTTCCACTGAGGGATTCTCCTGTGCCTGTCACGTATTTTGGCTGATTTCCTTTGACTCTGCTGAGATGCTTTTGTGTTACTGCTCCTGCCTTAGTCATTATCTTTCACTTGGATCTTAGACTTGGACTCTGGAATTACTCTGGAAAATAATCAAAAGGGAAAAGAAAAGAAGCCAGTTGAGAGACCTTTCCTTCCATGGTTTAATGCTACCAAAGGCTACATTAGGTACATAACTGCCACTCACAAGCTCCCACTCAGCTACCTGCACCCTGGTAGGCACCTAAACTCTCTTGACATCTTAATTTTCGTAGTGAAAGTTCCCTAAACGCCTGTGTTTTCAGCCTCTGAGTGGATGTTGAAGGGCCAGAGTGATAGGTGTTCCTTCACCTAGCTCATCTATGGAGCCCGATCCAGTAGGTGTGCTCAGACCTTGCCTACTGGAGCAGGAAGCCGCTTCAGAGATGCCTACACTAAATATCAGGAGACGAGGGAGATGACTTTCCTCAGAATTCATAGTCCAGTGGTTAGGGTATTCTCCTGACCCCGTTTAAATCCCCACCTCCACATGTCGGGGAGTAGGGATCTGTCACCCCTCATGTGAGTGCTCAGTGCTTCTTTCATTTTTTATCCACCGTGGTACAGCTTCAAAACTAGGCCAGAGAGACAGCGTAAGAATGAGAATGACTCTGTAGCCTGGTGGCTAGTGTACTCATGTGGGAGACCCACGATCAAGACCACTTGCTCTAGTGACTCTTTATCTAGAGTACACCAGCTTCAACGGGAGAGACTGAGGGAGTGCCACAATACCCCATAACCCAGTGGTTAGAGCCCTCCCCTGTCAGGTGACAGATTCTTGTTCAAATCCCTTTTCTGGTGGAGGGGGGACTTGAATTGTGGTTTTCCCACATCTCAAGTGAGTACTCAAATCACTGGCCTACAAATAACGAGGGAGCACTTTCTCCTCCAATAGTGTGGACACCTAACACCAAGAGAGGGTTTGCAACTGGGTTCCATGCAGAGGGAGGCACTCCCTGCAGCCACTAGGTACTTGTCTGTGTTAGTGGGGTAGGGATTGGCATCTCCTACTGGCTGTGGGAGCTGCCAACTATGCTGGCCTTTGTGTATCCCATTCTGAAGCACCTATCCCTCCCCATTCATTGTACATGGAGCCTAGTCCTGCACGCAGGCTTTGTCAATCCCAGTGATTTTCAAGGTGCCTGAGAGTTAGGCATGGCAATATTGGCATCATGGCACCTAAGTTTCTTTATGAGTCTAGCCCAAAGTGGGAAGGGGATCCATCTTTGGTTGAGTATCGAGTCACTGATACTTAATGTTGAATCCTGTATTGTTCTATAGACTAGATTAACAAAAACTCTGACCAAAGCAGTAACTGCTTCTGGAGTTGGATGCATAACTGTACTTGGTAGTTGCAAGAATAAACATTGTAGTGAGCAAGACTGCTATTGTCAAGAAATTACTTGCTGAAGTGTACAACAGAAGAACCAAAGTGCACTAATAGACTCTTACGTACAACTCCCATTGCAATTGATGGGAGTTGTGCATGCATATGTGAGGGCAGAATATGTCCCCAGATGTAATGGAAGTGCACTTTTTTGCCTATAATTTTAAGCTATAGACTTATGTGGCGGTGAGAAGAAGGGGGACCTACCTGGGTTTACAGATCAGTGACTGGTGACAATTGAGAGCTTCTCTCCAGCAGGACTGTAAGCACTGTAATTTTTTAAAAAAACTTAAAGG
This sequence comes from Dermatemys mawii, assembly GCA_007922305.1. Classification (NCBI taxonomy): domain Eukaryota; kingdom Metazoa; phylum Chordata; order Testudines; family Dermatemydidae; genus Dermatemys; species Dermatemys mawii. The sequence continues at coordinate 3,050,954 of ML677375.1, forward strand.
ATATAGAAAACGTATTTAGTGTATATAAAGGTGATCTTCACATCTTTTAAAAATAGTATTATGTGCTCCATGCTCAATAGCCCAGCAAGAGGCACATTCAATATGCTAACATAAATTTGCCTATTTTCTTTCTGCAGAATTATTAGATGCAGACTCACCACAGATTCCTAGCTCCTGCTAATCAGGATTTCCATCTGTAATGCACCTATTTAGTGGTATCTTAATGCAGACAAAAATTACATCTGTGAACGAGTAGTCCATGGGACTGCCTTCTGATTCCCTTTCTTGTAAAAGCTGTTAGGGTAACTTATATTACCTGAAGCTATTTTTAAATCTTTAAATCTTTGTAATTTAATTTCTGTCCATAGCAAACAGCTCCTGGTTTTGTATTGTGAAAAATCCTGTCAAAAAGTTAAGTCTTATATCTTGATCTAAAAGAGATGAGATCCATTGTCAGTCTATGTCTGGTGGGAGTTCTACCACAATGCGCTGGTTGCTTACTTGTCTCTGACTACCACGTCCACATATCAAGCTTTATCACTAATAACTCCATTGGTCTAGTCAAGTGCGACCAGGTTATTGTAATGGAGAGAGCGAAGTGGTCCCAAGGAGAGGCAGATTCCAAAAACCCTTAAAGCTCAGGTTTTTGATCTGGATATAGCAGTTGACAGGGAGCCATTGCAGTACGCAGGGAGTCAAGATGTGTTCCCATTGTCTTGTGGTGCTCTGGGGACTGACTGCAGCAGTACTCTCCATGCTATGGTGGTGACCTACTGACTCTTGAAGAGTACTGGAGGCCAGAGCAACCTGCAGGGAAAATATATCAAAGTGTATGTGGTTAATAGCTTGGATTTGATTCTTAAATAACATACAGATACTTGTAAATGAGGAATAGCTCCATTAAAGGCAGTAGAATTACTTTGTTATTTAACTGATGTAAGTGGGAATTGAGCCAATTGTATTCTTTTAAAGTTTTAATATTCTTAATTTATACCTTTATGGCGGTCGCTCTCAATCTTTCCAGACTATTGTGCCCCTTTCAGGAGTCTGATTTATCTTGCGTACCCAAAGTTTTCACTTGCTTTAAGACTACATGCATACAAAATCAGACATAAAACACCAAAAGTGTTACAGCACGCTATTATTGAAAAATTGCTGAGTTTCTCATTTTTACATATATGTATAACGTATGTGTAAAATATATGTATATAAAATATATGTATAACATTAATCAATTGGAATATAAAGTACTTACATTTCAGTGTACAGTATATAGAGCAGGTTAAACAGGTCATTGCATGAAATTTCAGTTTGTACTGACTTCACTAGTGCTTGTTATGTAGCCTGCTGTGAAAGTAGCCAAATATCTAGACGAGTTGATGTGCCCCCTGGAAGACCTTTGCATTCCCTCGGGGGTACACATACCCCTAGTTGGAAAATGAAGTAAGAATATTATCAGTGTTTTTTAATCTGGAGACTACTGTACTTCTGTAGGGAATTCCTTCTCCACTGCTCTCCACTGATGGTGGGTATGTCATTGTCAGAGCGGGGCCTTTTGGAGCATTACTGTGAGTAGGTGCAATCTACGGCCTGTGGTTAGTCTGTCCTTTGCAGACCGGTAGAAAGAAAAAAGTTAAGTTTTAAAATAGCTGATGTACTTAATACCCTCTGAAATCTTTTTGCTGAGTGTGCACCATATTATGTTAATGTTGTTCACTTTATGCTTTTTCACATTTGTTAGGTCACTGTACAATCTTAACACTGTACAATCTTCCTTAGTAGTGCGCCTTGGTTCAGCTCAACAGTTTTGCTTTGGCCCCTGTAAGAAATGTTTGACTGTAGATAGCATTTCTACTTCCGCTTCTATCTGACATTTTGTAAAACAGAGAGGTTTTTTTCCTGTGAGGTAACAGGGTTAGAATGTTTTTTGCTGTGTCAGGTGACAATCATACACAGAAAACTCTGAATCTACTTTAAAGAGGAATAAGAGGAGTAACTCTGGACTGCGGTTCTGGACACAAGAACAATATAATCATTACCCAGTAGGATTTGTATTTTGTATAGCTTCTTCCATACAAACTATATTCCAGAATGCCCTGGAAGAATTAAATAACGTGTAGAGTTCATAAATAAACAGAGCGAGAGAAATTGGGATACTAGAGGGAAAGGAGAAAAGAGGTTTTCACATGAGATTTGAAGGTGCATCACTGAGGCAGAAACAGTAAGGCTGTTTTCCATGGCATGTGCTGCGGTGGTTTTTGCCGCAGTATCAGTGATATTGTATGAAGGAATATAAAATAGGAGAGAAAAGTGTGAATGTACAGAACTAGCTTCCATCCGCTTGTACTGGTGTGACCAGATATCAACTGTGAAAAAACAGGACAGGGAGTGGGGGTTAATAAGCGCCTATATAAAAAAAAGTCCCAAAAAACGTGACCGTCCCTATAAAAATGGGACATCTAATCACCCTAGCTTGTAACTTGGGTATCTTAAACTGAGTTGCAATTTGTTTAGTGAGTCTCTCTCAAAAAATCTCCTGAAGGATGTTCAACAGTAGCTACTAAAGTTCAGACACTTTAAAATCAGCCGGTGCAGATAACTTGCCTCCAAGCTTTATAAAAGAGCTGAATGAGGAGTTTGCTGGACCGTTAATGTTGATTTTCAATAAGTTTTGGAACACTGGTGAAATTCCAGAAGACTGGAAGAAAGCGAATGTTATGCCAGTGTTTAAAATGAAAGGTAAATGGCATGACAGGCAATCTTAGACTCGTCAGTCTGACATCGATTCCGGGCAAGATAATGGAGTGGCTGATATGGGACTAGATTAATACAGAATTAAAGGAGGATAATAAGGATTTCACAATAAACGTGTTTATGGAAAACAGATTGTGTCAAAGTAATTTGACATCTTTTTTTTGGATGAGGTTATAAATTTTGGTGATAAAGGTAGTAGTGTTGACGTAATTAGACTTGACTTCTGTAAGGCATTTTACTTGGTTCCACATGATGTTTTGATTAAAAAAGTAGAATGATATAAAATGTATATGGCACACATTAAATGGATTAAAACCTGGCTAACTGATAGATCACAAAATGTAATTGTAAATGGGAAATCATCATGAAATGGACAAGTTTCTTGTGGGGACCCACAGTGATTAGTTCCTGATCTTATGCTGTTTAACATTTTTATCAGTGATCTGGGAAAAAAACATAAAATCATCACTGATAAGTTTGCAGATGACCCAAAAACTGTAGGAGTGGTTAATAATGAAAAGGACAGGATCTGGATCACTTGGTAAACAGGATGCAAAGCAAACAATATGCAATTTAATATTGCTAAAGGTCATTGTATGCACCTAGGAACAAATAATGTAGGCCATACTTGCATTCTGAGGGGGACTCTATCCTGGGAAGCAGTGACTCTGCAAAAGATTTAGGGGTTGTGTTGAATAATCAGCTGAACATGAGCTCCCAGTAGCCAAAAGAGCTAATGTGATCCTGGGAACAGAGGAAACTTGAGCAGGAATAGAGAGGTTATTTTATCTCTGTAGCTGGCACTGCTGCTGGAATACTGTGTGTAGTTCTAGTGCCCACTAATCAAAAAAAGATGTTGATGAAGTGGAGACTGTTCAGAAAAGAACCACAAGAAAGATCAAAGGATTAAAAAACATGCCTTATAGTGATAGACTCAAAGAGCTTAATCTGTTTATCTTACCAAAGAGAATATTAAGGGATGACTTGATCATAGTATACATTAGCTGCATGGGAACAAATATTTAATAATGGGCTCTTCAGTCTAGCAGAGAAAGGTCTAACATGATCCAAGGGCTGGAAGTTGAAGATAGATAAATTCAGACTGGAAATAAGGTGTAAATTTTTAACTGTAGGAGTAATTAGAATCATAGAACCACAGGGTTAAAAGGGACCACAAGCATCATCTAGTCTAACCCCCTGCCAAGATGCAGGATTTGTTGGCTCGAAATCATCCAAGACAGGTGGCTATCCAGCCTCCTTTTGAAAGCCTTCGGTGAAGGAGCTGCCACAACTTCCCTAGGCAATCTGTTCCATTGTCCTACTGCTCTTACAGTTAGGAAGTGTTTCCTGAGATTCAGGCTAAATCTGCTATGCTGTAGTTTGAACACATTGCCTCTTCTCTGTTGCCACAGGGGGCAGGACAACTGGGGCTGATATTCACTTTAGTATGAACATATAGCACTGTTGGTTTAGATTAATAATAGAACAAGTTTATTAACAAAAGAAGATAACATTTTAAATGAGTTCAAGTATAAGAGATAAAGTTTAGAAAGGGTTACAAGCAAAAGAAAGTGAAAACAGACATCTGAAAGTCTAAAACTTAATTTAGTAAGTTTTGGTTCAAGGCTGTGTTTAAGATGGCCTTTCTCACCCATCATTTTCCAGCAAGATGGTGGATGACCCTCTCCTTGGTCAGGATCTCTCCCAGAGGCCCAAAGATGCTTTGTCATCTTAGGTAAAAGAGAACTTGGGTTCTCTGCCCTTTTCTTTTGTATGCAGCATAGTTGTAGCTGTGTCAGTCCCAGGATATTAGAGAGACAGGGTGCGTGAGGTAATATCTTTTACTGGACCAACTTCAGTTGGAGAGAGAGACAATCGTTTGAGCCACGGAGAACTCTTTGTCAGGTTTGGGAAAGATACTCACTCCACCTTGAATGGTCCCTTAGAATATGTGCTAACTACTTATGCTAAACAGTATGTTCCACTTTGCATTTAGCGGTGATGCTCATAGTACCTTTCCTACAGCTGAAGGAGAGCTTTGTGTTGCTTGAAAGCTTGTCTCTCTCAGCAGCCGAAGTTGGTCCAATAACAGATATTTCTTACCCCCTTTGCCTTTCTTTTTGTAGTCCATTGAATTTTTTAAATGGATTCTTCTGAACATTACCCTCAAAGTAAAGTCTTTTCAAGCTGTGAGGAAGGCAAAATGGAGTCTTGTGATGAAGGAAGCTCTGTGCTTTTTCACTTGTGTTCACTGAAATGCAAATTGTTCTGTTTCCTGCCATCTCATCCCTTGCTGTCTTGATGATCCTGTTGATTACTTACAAGTAAACTGAGGTAAACACACACTCCCTTGTTTGGGATAGGCCTGTTTAATAACTTTTGCCTAGGCAGGAGAGTCTGGTTTTGAACATGTGCTAATAATGTCATACAGAGGAATTTAATAACTTTATGTATAATGTTGCTTTACACATTTCACCATGATATTATTGACCAGGAAATAATTTTTCAAATGATACCTCACAAGGCATATTTTGTAAACAGATTACTACGGTAGTGTGTAGGATGTGAATATAGGAATGCTTTGGATCACAATGGGTCCATAACTGGTTGAAAGATTATACGCAGAGTAATTATCAATAGTTCATTGTCAAACTGAGGCCTCAGCGGGAGTATTGTGTTCGGTTCTGGGTAACATACTTTAAGAAAGGTGTGGACAAACTGAGGCAAGTCCAGAGAAGAGCAACCAAAATGCTAAAAGGTTTAGAGAACCTGATCTATGAGGAAAGATTAAAAAACTGGGAATGTTTATATAAATGTTTTGTCTTGAGAAAAGAAGGCTGAGGAGGGGACTTCAAATATGTTAAGGACTATTATAGAGAGGACTGTGATCAATTGTTATCCACATCCACTGAAGGCAGGACAAGAAGTAATGGGCTTAATCTGCAGTAAGGAAGATTTGGATTAAATGTTAGGAAACTTATAACTTTATGGATAATTGAGTTCTGGAGCAGGCTTCCAAAGGAGGTTATGGAATCCCCATCATTAAAGGTTTTAAAGAACAGATTAAAAAAATCTGTTGGGAATAATGTTAGATATAGTTAGTTCTGTACCAGTACAGGGGGGCTGGACTGGTAGATTTCTCAAGGTCCCTTCCAGCCCTACATTTCTATGATTCTCTGTTTATGGGGGGCTTTTCTCATGTGATTGGCAGAACAGAAGAAAGCACCAAGGTGCTTGTTTTAAATATTATGGGTGGGTGATGGAGGCTAGTATCACTGGCAGAGGAGAGATGTTAGTGAATACACTGATAGCAGATGAGAGGGAAGTAAGGTGGGGATAGGCCATGAAGGGCCAACTGAAAACAGAGAATTTGTGTATGATGTGATGGAAAGGAAGGAGCCAATGGAGGGATGCAAAAAAAGTGTTGAGATGATCAAAACAAGGAACAAGGGAAATGATCTTTGCACAGCAAAGCTTTTATCAAGACCAAAGGAAAGACTGTTGCAGTAATAAAGATGTAAGATGACAAGGGCCTGGATGAGAAAAGGCATATCTTTATTTAGGTGTTAAAAAGCCACCCCGTTCACTGACAACCATTTTTATTTCTCCTGGGCTTTAGGCAGAACATGGAAAAAAAATCAGAAAAAAAGCCCAAACACTTTTAATAAGTTAGAAATGGGTCAAAATTGTTCTTGCAGCCTTAACTCTGGAGTATTGTCACTTTTCTCTTCTTGTTTTCACAGGAAGACGAGGCTCATGGAAAAACTGTACAGTAGCCAAAAGGATCGGTAAAGGCGCTGAGGCTACAATAATCTATGAACATTTCAGGAAACCTGTAAATTTACTTGCTTTCAGACCTGAGGAAAGCTCTTCTTGCAGTGAAGTAAATTCAGAGGAGAATATTTCTGGTCCCAAAGTTTCTTCCTCCTGTGAAAATACACTGAACGGGAATGGTTCGGTAGCTGAAGCCCTTGATACTCAAGTGGAACATAACATATCTGGAAGGTGGGATTCATCACAAGTGCAAGAAAATGAGTCAAGTCTGCCATCTGTGGCTGGTGTAGATACCAATGGAAGCATTAGTAATGGCCACATGGTGAATCTAAAATGCATGATTTCAGATGACAATTTTACCACAGTTTCTGGTACGCATAGTAGTACTGGCTCAAGTACTGTAATTACTTCAAGACTCATTATGGATCCAAGATTAAAGAAAAGAGAAGGAAACCCAGGAAAACAAAACACTGAGGCAGTTTTTAATGGGAATTCAACATCTGAGAATGGGCTGGAATATCTCAACTCAGAAATGAAAATATCAACTACTTTAAATATACCTTCACCTGAAGAACCTCTTCTGCATAATGATCCAAAACAAGGTCAGCTTAGACAGAGACATGAGGAGCAAGCATCATGGAAAGAGACAGCTTTCATAAAAGAGTTTCAATCCACACAAAGTACAGATAAAGAACATGCTGCGGAAAACAAGCAAGTAACTGGTAGCATAACAAAACTTCATAAAGGAATAGTGAAGCCATTTGCACTGCAGGATGTTCACACACATCCTGCTTCAAAAACCGTTATTGAAGAAAAGCATATCACAGCAAATGATAACCTTATCTGTGATAGAAAAGACTTGAAAACGCACCAGATTACGATGGGCAAACAACTGAGGAAATGTCCATCTTTTCCATTTGGGGATACAAAACCTGCGATAGACTTGCAGGAGAGTTTGTCCATGAAAGACAAAGCAGACCACAGCTATATAGAAAAAAGTTCCAATCTTCATAAGAACAATATAAAGCATTCACCTGTTCATGATAGCAAAAAGAACTTAAGTTTCACTAAAAAGTCAAGTCATAATGATCCTCCTGCTGATCAAAAGTGCCAGTCTGTGTCAATGGGAGAGTCAGTTTCATCAGTGCTACCTGCTAACTTCGCCTGCAACACACACTCTGAAGCCAGGCCTCACAGCATTGCAGATTCAAGCAGCGGTCTGTATTCCGGATCTCAAAAGGGTTCCAATCACCATATGCCATCTGTGGTAGGGAATATTTTCTCTTTCCTCTCTGCAGATTGTCAAAACAAAAATTCAAAGAAAGTACCCGCAGAAGACCTCCAAAAAAGGGAAAAACAAAGGTCACACTCATCTCTGTCTCATGCGTGGAGGCGGGGCAAAATGTCAGTAGAACAGAACAAAAATAATGAGGATAAAAAATCTAAGATTTCCCATCAAGTGTGTAATGGTCTTTCCCCGCTTAAGAAACATGATAAAGGGCAGGGTTCCGCACAACTGAACCATTCTAAATCGGATAAATGTGCCTCAGTGAAAGGAGGGCAGAAATTTCAGGAATCACAATCTATTAATTTAATAGTACTTGAGGATGATCAAAGACATACACCTGAACAGTCTTTTCATGATGATAAAGGCATGAACATAGGCATCCAACATCCTGAAAGTATTAAATCTCATGAAGGCAAGACAGAATATACTGGAAAAATGCAAAACCAGTTACGAGAAAATAATTATACTTCTGAAATAGGAAACAGTTCAACAGATTCTTACTTAACATATGCTAAAAATACTTTGACCTCAGACAGAGAATATGAAGTTAGTAGTGAGGGTTTTGATACACAGAATCATACTTTAGACAGTGATGTCCATGGAAAAATGCATCTTTTTAAACATGCTATGAGAAAACAATATGCCAGAGTGGAAGAGGACAAGTGTGTCTGTCGTCATGTTGCTCATGAATCTATTCCTCGTGATAAAATTATTTGTGAAGAAAACTTTCATCAAAGTAAGCTTCAAGACACTTTGCTTTCTGAAAAAGCCAATGTTGATGAAGGCCCTATAAAGGCCCATAAATTAATATATTCAGCAACTGAAATTACGAACAAAAATTGCACAGGTAAAAGAGAAAATGCTACAAAAGAAGTAAAAGGCAATTCTTCCATCAAAGAAACAGTGAATGACCAGATATATTTGTCTCATGCTGTCTGCAGAACAGACAAAGTATTGAGAGAGTGCTTCAATAAAGAATGCTTATGTTTCCTTGGAGAAAATGAGCCAGTGTCATTAGACAAATATTTCTGTAGGGATAGCAAAGAGAGTGATGCTTCTGGAGCTGCATTTTTAGATGAAGAGCAGAGTTGGAAATGTAATCAGCAAATGGGGACTGATATAAATGTTCATGATTTCAACCAAATGCATACATGCCAACTTGAAAAAGAATTTAGCCATGTCCCAGGAGTCTGGATGGAAGTTTGTGACACTCCTCATATTTTGGATTTAAAAAGATCAGCTTCTGGTTTAAACTTAATTTTTGAAGAAGGATGTGCATTAACAGAAGCATATTTGATGGAAACAGAAAATACTGCCACTTCTATAAAGGAAAAAGGAATTATTCCAGATAACAAAAGAGAATCAGAAGAGCAGTCTGCCACAGACAAGTTTTGCAGACATACAGTACTCCCAGAGGCTCATAAATGGGAAGGGCAGAATGCTGTTATGCTAATCACCACCATATCCATGACTTCTAGAAATGTGGAACATGAAGAAAAAGGATGTTCCCAACCTGAGGAAACACATGTTTCTAAGAAAAACTCATCTTGCCGTGAAAATAGGTTTCAGGAAATATTTAAAGAGATGACAGAGGAAAAATGTGAGGATATTTTTCTCCAGGACTTGGAATTTGAAAGTGAGATTGAAATTCCTCTGGAGCAGCATGAGGAATCTCTCTCAGTACCACAAAATCCACATAGTCATGAAGGTGGATCTGATGAGGAGGTTGATTCTCTGTATCAGTACTTGACAGATCGTATAGACTGGGAAAGTTTGTTTGGAAACAGTAGCCAGAAGATATCAGAGAAGAGTGAAGATCATTATTCCTTGAGGAAAAAATCTTGTACAAAGGAAGATAAAATGGAATCTTTAAGTACAACTATGTGGCCTGACTTACAAATTACAATAACCAACATACTTAAATCAGGATTCAGCCCCCCCAAAATTGGAATTGCAAGAGAGATGTGGAGATGTGCAACTGAATCTCCAGGATTAGAAGTCAATATGGAATTGTCAGGAGAGCAAAGAAGTGAAGAATATATGCAGAATTTGGAGCTTACAAATAAAATGGAAACATGCCTACCTATCTGTATTCATGAGGCAGATAGTCATATGCCTGAAAAAGAAAGGAAAACTTTGACTGCAACTGTTACAGTTTCTGATGTATTGAATGAAGGAAATAGTTTTTACGGTACAAAACCAAAAGATAATAGTGATGAATTTAAGAGTAAAAAAGGCGTGCAATCAAAAGTGAAGAGAAAACATCCACATAATAAATCTCTAACCAATAAAATGAGGCCCCAGAAAGCTTCAACATGTTCACCTATATACAGAAATTCAAAACTTTGTGGTAAAAAGAGAGAACACTATTCATCTGAAATGTTTTCTTTATTATTTGAAGGACGAATGAAAACACTTGCACAGTCTGAAAAGCACATAAAAAATGTTCTAAATACTCTTTGTAGTGAAGCATCCTTATGCAAAAGTAAGCGTCTATCCAAAAAAATAGATGGTGCTATGTTTCACTTAAGGAAAGCTCAGAGGAGAGTTCTCAAATCTCTAAAAATTGTAACTAAAGTTGGAGAGAAAAGACAAAAGGGTCCCTTACCAAAATGTTATGAAATAATATGTAACGACTTATGGGAAAGCTGTGATCTTGAAGGTCATAGTTTCTTGACAACTGGGAAGTATTCTTCTGCTCACTTTTCTCAGAAAAGAAAGTGTAACATAAAGGAAAATAAACGAACTGTAGAGTTTAAGAAAGCAAGTGATACAGTTACATGTGTGCCAATAAAACAAAAGTTTAAAAATAAAGAGGATAAAATGAGAGAAATGTTTTCAGAGGAACACATGGATGCAAGGTCCACTACAGGTTCTGGACCTCTTGTGTTGAAAGATATTATAAGTCAGATACATCATTGCAAATCTGACGTAACTGTAGCTTCTTCAGTAACTTGTAGTCAGTTTTCAGCTGCTACATGCAAGGCATATTTGGCTTTTGAGGGTGACAGTGTGAGAGATGCGAGAAGAATAACAAAACTTCAATCAGTCTCTGAAAAGTCTGTAGGTTTAGGCACAATTGGGCTAGAAGGTACGGAACTAACTAGTAAGGAACACAAGGTTTTTGTAAATGTTTCGTCTAAAATTCATATTCAAGGGACTGCTGGAAAATATGACAGTGTAACAAGACAAGACCATATCTCTGAAACAAATACAATTACCAACAAAAATATCTCAAAACCTTTGAGCTTGCCTGTCAAAAGGGATGATTCTGTAGAATTTTGTACAGACAAAAGAAAAGATGGAGCTTGTAAGACTAATGTAAAGATGAACGCTGTCAGACATAGGTCACGATTAAAAACAGCTGCAGAGAGCTGTTTAAATGCAAGCTCCAACAAGCCAGATGTTTCCACACACACTGCCACTCACAAAAACCTGGACAGGATTCTTTCTACTGAAAAAGAGACTAGGTTTTCTGCTGGCACTGCAGGTATTTCCACAAACCAGAGGGTTGGTATTGGAAACTTTTCTTCAGGCTCAATGAGGCAGATGCCTGAAACAGGAGGAAAACATGAGACCAGTGTATCTCAAGTTCCATTAGACCACGAAATTATTAGTGCTAAAGGGGCATCTTTGAAAATGAGCTCACACATTTCATCTGAGAGAATTTTAGAAACCCATTCTTTTGACACACCAGCAGTACCTCTCAATGGACAGCTGCATGATAGAGGCTATGACAGAAAAGAAACTTCAAATTCAGAAATGTGTTGTCTGAGTAATTATAGTAAAGTAGCTGAAAAGGAGACTCATGTTACCGAGACTGTGAAATTGGAGCCACTGGCAAAAATTTTATATAAGAGAGAAAATAATATAGAGATACATTCTTTAAATAGTTCTCTATCTTCTGTGTCCTTAGTATACAAAGCTCTGACCCCGTTGTCAAATCAGTACATTTCACAGGAAGTTGGACAGAATACATTTCCAAAATTAAAGGAAACAGGTCTAGTGGAAAGCAAAGTGAAATCACCTGTAAACCCGTATCTGGTAAAAGATGTACCTGGGAGACCCTCTGCTGGGGTTGTTTTGGAACAAAGGAGCATAAGACACAGAGGAGGTCACTCTAGGTGTAATAAGGAATCCAGATGCAGTCAGAATTCTTCAAATAGCAGCAGTGCTTTCACTGCACCTGTCTTAAGGAAGCCAATTGATCAGAAATTTGCCAAAAGAAATGAAGATTGGAAAGAAATCCCTAATAAAGATCGCCAAATTAACTCAGAGTTGAAATCGGGAATTATGGCAAAACAAGGTATTCGAAACATTGCTGGCGTTTCTGAAACCTCACCAAGCAAAACACATCAGAATCTTGCAGCCCATGTGACTAAACTGAATGCAGATAATCTGTCAGGTGATCATCCTAACAAACATAAGGGCCTCAGTAGTAAAAAGAAGCATAGAGCAGTGGGGACGGAATTGAAATCCCTTGCTTTCATAACTGAAATATCAAATATTTTGCAAAAAGCAGATGAAACATCATCTCTGAAAATATTACAGGAACAGATTAGAGTTTGTGATAACCTTCTTCCTTCATTTGTTAAAGCTTTTGAAGAAAAGCAAGGGTGCTCATTTAAGCACATCTTGGTTTCTCGAGAGTTACTGGTTGAAAGAAAGCTATGGACTAACTGCAAATCCAAGTTAAAATCACATGCTATAGATTCACTGGTGGAACTCCAAATGATAATGGAAACAATTCAGTTCATTGAAAACAAAAAGTGCTCTCTAGAAAGGGAGCCAACTTTCCGAAGCTTGCTTTGGTATGATAGTTCACTATATGGGGAACTGCTTGGTACGCCATCAGGGTATCAACAACAATCCAATTTCTTTCCAGCTTTCCAAAGAAGACTGAAGTACAATGTTTTTCGTGAGCTACAAAGCTACCGTAGACAGTTAGTAGAGCTCTTTGAAAAAACAAGGTGGGAAAATAAATCTTACTATGCATTCTTGAAATTCAGACGAGAGATTGATGAGTGTGAAGCTGTAATACAACATAATTCTGATTGCTTAGATTTTTTCCTCTCTGTGCCTTTTACTTGTGGTGTTAACTTTGGGGATACTTTAGAAGATTTGGAAATTGTAAGGAAAAGTGCTGTGGAACTGATAAATACATATAGGAACCTTCCAGATGCTCACTCCTATGCAGAAAAAGAGGACCATTTGTGGGTTATAATGGAAATTATCTCTACAAAGATAAGCTTTATAAAGGCCTGTGAATCAATGAATATGAAAGCATCGCTGTTTGGCCTTGAGCATATATTTTTTGATGCTGCTAAAAGTCTTGTATGGAAAGACAGACGTTTGCTGTTAAATGAAGCTTCTCCCAATAAGAAAAAACTTCTGTGCAAAATAAACCAAGATGCTCTCTCCAGGCTGTATGAAGTTTATGAATATGTGGCTGAAGAGTTTAGAACTGAAAAATCTAATAATATTACTGAGAAAGAAGATGATACAGAAAAGTCCAAATATTGTGAAAACAAAGGCAAACGTGGAGATGAAAACTCTGACTTCCTCAATGTTTTGCTTTCACATCCTGATATTTGCTGTGTTGGAGAAATATTAGATGAAGCTCAGGTTGCAGACCTCAAGAAGTTACAACAGCTAATGCTCAGATGTACAGAACATTTAGAAAGCTTAAAAATGTATTTTCAGATTTTGCAGGAGGAGGATGTCGAGAAAATCTTGATCACAGAGCAAAATGTGCTAGATACAATGAAAAATGATGGCATTAATGCTGTAATTTTAAAGCCTGAAGCTGTTGAGACTTACATTGAGGTACTAATGATGTATGAAACAGTTCACTTCCTTAAAAATTCAGTAGCAAGAAAAATAGATGAACAAAGATTTCGAAGCTTGTTGTGGTTTGATTTATCACTTCTTCCTGAATTGGCACATTGCCAAAAGAAGATGTCTTCCTTTTCATTTCTGAAGGATAATTCAACGGACAACCTTTGTAAAACCGTAGAGTCTGCCATCTCTGATCTTAAGAGTGAGCTGGACATTATTTGCAGCTATGCAGAAACCATAAATTGCTCTTATGCACTTCACCTTCTCACCAGAGAACTTTCAGAACTTTCAGAAACAAAAAAATTAATACAAAATTCGAAGCCTTCTATCTTCACGTATGTTGAGTGTGTACCTTATACTATATCTATAAACTACGGGAGCACTGTGACTGAATTAGACTACAACTACAACCAGTTTTCTTTGTTGCTTGAAAATTTAATGTTGGCTGAAAGGAAAGATTTGGGAAAAATGGCTCATATTATGAAAATCATGAAAACCATTGAGCATATGAAAGTTGCTTGTGCTGAAAAAGGTAAATCAGTCCTCTCTCTTCTAATATATCAGATGCTAAATAATTGGAGAAAGAACTGCCAGTTGAAAAGAAAGGGAAACATGAAAATGCATATGACTAAAACCAGAACAAGTGTCTGTGAAACTCAAGCTCCAGTGTTTGTCGTCAAAGCTAGCTCTCAGCCGGAGAAAAAAAGACCTACTTTTGTGCCCTCACATGGAGACACTCCTGAGTATACAGAAAGCTCTCTTCCTTCCAGCTGCAAAAAACAAAAGGTAAGATCATTCCTTACTACTTCAAAATGCTTTATCTTTAAAAGAGAATTGTAGTGCTAGTTACATACAGATACTGAGTTAAGGGCAGAGGTGTGCATCAGATTGTGCTTTGTGGAGGTGAATGATTGAGTTTTTGAATTTAGAGCAAAAAAGTAAACTCTCTCATCTATATTACTCCCAAGCTTAAACTGATCTTAAAGAACTGACAGGTCTGTCTTTGACCAATGAGGAAACATAATTAGATTGTAACAGTGTTTTAGGGCTATTATAGTTCTAATGCTGTTTTTCTTTCACCCTCAAAATAAAATGTTTTTTTTACTAGATAAGGGAGAGTCAATTTTAAAAAAATCTGAATTTTACCACTTTTGTAGAATGTTGTGTCAGCATCAGCCTGCTAAGAGGTTAGCTGAGGACTCTCTCAAAGCACAGAGTCCAACTAGAGCACAAACCAAAATAAACACTTGAGTTTTATTTCCAGCCTCAAATGTAAACAAATCCTATTCCTAATGCATCTCACATGCCTGCTTTCCTAGTGTCATTGGAAGTGGGGATGGTAATCTAAGCTCGTTGACTGGCATTTATAGAATACTCTCTTTTCTTTGGAAAGCAAAATAGATTGTGTTTTTGAGTTTTTCACTATAAGGCATATTTTCAAATCCTTCAGTCATTTGTGTACCATTTTAAAAATGGTATCGTCTTAATTTGAATGGTATCCAGCTATTGTTTTGTGTGTCTAAAGTACTCTTTAATATTCATATCAATGTTCAGATTTCTCTTGCATTAAGACCTGTGGAAAATCTGAATGTGAACAATAAATCAAAAAAATTGTATTTCTGTACCACCTTATGTCTGTAAACCTCTAGGTGCCTATTAATAGCATATTTTAAATCAAATCTTTAAAAATACGTTGTGACCTCATCTATAAACCCCAAAGCCAGGGAGTTGAAAACAGGAAGTATGCAGCACCGTTGTTATACTGTAGGTCAGTCTGTTGTGGTCTCTCTACCTTTTATAGAGAGCAGCTGGATCTTGTGTTTTGCTGTTCAGCTGCTACTTTATTCTTAATAAATCGGCTGTGTGTGTCTCTTGTAGAACTGGAAAGCAATCAGTTGTTGCTGGGAGCTGCAATTCTAAGCCCCATTCCTCATTTGGGCCCTCAGAAATTCTGCCTCCAGTAGTGGTACAAGCTGGTGGTTCATCATCTAGAATGGTAATATGTGTTTGTTGTCTGTGCAGTAGAGATCTCACTTTATCTTCCAGATCTTTTCCCTCTCTTCTGCTAGGGAGTCACTGAGCATCGAGGCTTGTGGGACCTCTCCAGTTCTGCATCTCTCTAGTCATCTTCCTCTGCCTTCTACCCCTCCCCACAGGTGCAGAGAAACCCTGCAAGCATCAAGCCGTGTCCAGGAGCTGCTGTATTTATAAGGCAAGCTTGTTAGGAGCTTCATGGGATGAGCAATCCCCTGTTGTGGCCAACCACCTGACCTTTACCCTGCCAGGGCACAGGGATTTGAATTAGACTGGCAAGTCAGGGCCTGGTTGCGGCTTCCTGCAGGGGGACTCTGCTGTGGGAAGGTTTCAAGCAGGAGCAATATGATTACTTCAGGAAGTAGAACTCCAAACAGCCCTCTCTGGGGTAAGTCTTATAAACTCCAGAGACTCCAGGTCCCCAAAAGACAAACCAGCAGCCCTGAGGATTTGTAAATTTTTAATGAGCAAGTAGTGTAAAAAATCCCATACTCCCCTTTTTTGAGGACATCATTGATTCTGAATGGGGATTTTGGTGTGAAACTAAACTGTTACATAAACACAAGGAAATTTCATAGGTGATGGGAATTAGACAATGAAGAAGACCTAAGACCAGGGCAGTAATAGTTCCACAGGTGCAAGGTATGGTTATCTTTTCAGAATGGGACTTACTTCCAAAAGTTCCCACAGACCATAAGAGAGAAGATACTCTAGGCAGAAATTTAAAAGCTCAGCTTTGATCATTCAGATTGAAAAGATTCCTTGTAATTCGTAAGGAAAAACTACTTAGCGGCTTGTTTGTCTAGGGGCATGATCCTTACTGTGAGTGTGAGAAGTCTGGGATTCAGAGCCTGACAAATCCTTGCAGCAATGTGTAAAATATTGATTCTTGGCAATCTTTTTGGGGAATTGATGTGATTTGTGAAAAGAGTAATGGCCCCTGACAAGGAAACTGTATTTCTTGAATAGTAGTTATTTCAAAGAGAGACCCTTAGCGTACACATTTATAGGTGACACTGTTTGGGGAAACATAAGGGAAAATAGTATCTGAGCATGCAGGTCAAAGTCACCTCTCACTTCTCAAGTCCAGCACAACAAATCCCTTAGCTCCTACCAACACCAAAGCCATTTAAGAAGAGATTCTATCCCCCCTTTTCCCCCTCCCCCACCGTGCCTGCCCCCCAAGGGAATAAACTGGAGCAGAATCTCGGAAAAAGACCTAGATAGAATTTTATCCTGAACCACAAAATCCTTAGCATGTATGGGAACTTCCACTTTCTGTAAAAGATCTTTCCATTCCATCTACATTCTGAACTCAATCTTAAATGGCTTGTCATGGTTTAACAAGGCTCAGATTGCAAGTTTGAGAGGATTAAAGGATAAGAGAACAATTAAAGATTAGAAAACATGCCTTATAGTGATAGACTCAAAGAGCTCAATCTGTTTAGTTTAACAAAGAGGTTAAGGGACAACTTTATTACAGTTTATAAGTATTTACATGGGGGACAAATACTTAATAGCACTGCTGACAGAACAAGGAGTAATGGTCTCAAGTTGCACTTGGGGAGGGCTAGGTTGGATATTAGGAAAAACTTTTTCACTAGCAGGGTGGTGAAGCACTGGAATTGAGTTAACTAGGGAGGTGGTGGAATCTCCTTCCTTAGAGGTTTTTAAGGTCAGGCTTGACGGAGCCCTGGCAAGGATGATTTAGTTGGGGATTGGTCCTGCTTTGAGCAGGAGGTTGGACTAGAACCTCCTGAGGTCCCTTCCAACCCTGATATTGTATGATTCTACAATTCTAAGAATAATAGGCTCTTCAGTCTGGCAGAGAAAAGTAAAAAAGATCCAATGGCTGGAAGGTGAATCTACATAAATTCAGATTGGAAATAAGATGTAAATTTTTGACAGGGAGAGTAATTAACCACTGGAACAATTTGCCAAGGGTTGTGGTGGATTCTCCAGCACTGAAAATACTTAAATCAAGAATGGATGTTTTGCTAAAAAAAATCTGCTCTAGGAATTATTTTGGTGAAGTTCCATGGTCTGTGTTATGTGAGAGCTCAAACTAGATGATCACAATGATCCCTTATGGCCTTGGAATCTATGAGTAAGGTGATTCTCAGTCCTGGGTATCTGAGAATCATCACAGTGATGTACCGTCTAAAAAGTTAATCTCCAAACTGTATAAAGTTATCTTGAAATACAGTAGTGTGCAGACCAAGGCATGAAAGGGCTTGGAATAAATATGTGGAAAATGAAATCCATTTGGTTTATTATCATGACCCTTTTGTCTCCACTACCCCATGATACAAACTGACATGTTTTCATTATATACATGGTTAATTTAATTACTTACCCTACATCAGTTTTCACTAATCATTCAGGTGGGGTGACAAGTGTAAAATATACAGAAGATACTCTCTATTTTAAGACTCCAACTATGTGAATAAGATGCATAGTTATTAGTGAGATACTGTGAATTACAGTGTCTTATATTTTACAAATCTTAATTACACCTGAACCAGAGGGTGTTTTTCTTCCTTCAGAGGCCCTTTCAGCTGCATGTTTTCCTCTCTAAAAGCAAAACCTATATTTATGGATGATATTTCACCTGAATAATCATGGTCCAAAAGGAAGTAGGCAGTTCCCTGCTACAGCTGTACTAAATTCCCTCTTAGCCTGACTGGTGGGGCATTTAACACACTGGCCTATTTTAAAAAACACCAACACCACCATCACACAATTGAAAGAATTAGTTCAGTCTTACTGCTTTTGAAGCTTTAGGTTTGGTCTGCCCAGTGTTTTTTGGAATTTAAGAAAGGGAGAGATTCAGTGAGAAGGAGACACTTTATATTGATAGACTCAAGGAACTCAATTTATTTAGCTTAAAAAAGAGAAGATTAAGGGGTGACTTGATTACAGTCTGAAGGTACCTACATGGGGAACAAATATTTAATAACGAGCTCTTCAATCTAACGGAGAAGGGTATAACATGATCCAATGGCTGGAAGTTGAACCTGAACAAAGTCAAACTGGAAATTAGGTGTACATTTTGAACAGAGAGTAATTAACCAATGAAACAGTTTGCCACTGTTCTCACTAGTAGCAGATAACAGAATAAGGAGTAATGGTCTCAAGTTGCAGTCGGGAAGGTTTAGGTTGGATATTAGGAAAAACTTTTTCACTAGGAGGGTGGTGAAGCATTGGAATGCGTTACCTAGGGAGGTGGTGGAATCTGCTTCCTTAGAGGTTTTTAAGGTCAGGCTTGACAAAGCCCTGGCTGGGATGATTTAGTTGGGGATTGGTCCTGCTTTGAGCAGGGCATTGGACTAAATGACCTCCTGAGGTCCCTACCAACCCTGATATTCTATGATTCTAAGGGTCGTGTTGGATTCTCTATCACTGACAACTTTTAAATATCCAAAGACCTGCTCTAGGAATTATTTTGGCCTGTGATTATATAGGAGATTGGACTCAGTGATCTGGGAATCTATAAATTACACACACACTCATTCATGGACAGCATCCCAGTCAGAGCCACGCCCGGGGAAGCAGAACCACTCACAAATTGCCAAATGCCAGAAATGCTTCCAACCTACTGGTTATTACTAAAGGCCATGAACTTTTTCAGCCCAGCATAGGGAGTTTCCTACCCACAGGCTGCAAAAGGCATGGCCATAGCCAGAACTTTACCACACTGGAAAAGACTTATAAAGATCCAAAGCCTCATTGCGTCAGTATTGTCCCAGCAGCAGTTATCAGTAGTGTAGTGTCTTCAGCATCTATGATTCCTTTGCCATGTACCATCTCATCCCCCAGGGGGATTCCACATGAAGTGTCTCCAGAAATTCCTTTCAAAGACATGAAACCACTTGCTAAATGCACTGCAGAATTGGGCACCTGTTCCCAGATCACAGGCAGATGTACCGTTTATGGGTAAGTACAAAGAACATGCTGAAACATAATTTAGACCCTTGCATATACACTATGGAAGCAAACCTCACACTGTGCAGTATGCATGAAGATGATACAACCCTTGTGGAAAAAAAAGATGTCAGCAACATTCTCGAGGTTATCTCTTGTGTTCTGGACTTTTCCAAAATCTCAGCTGAACACATTCTTATGGTTCACTTTGACAGCACTCCCCAGCAGCATATCTGGGCCCAAACATGAGAATTGCCATATTGGATTAGACCAGTGGTCCATCAAGTTCGGTATCTGTCCCTGACAGTGACCAGCACTGGCTGCTTCAGGGAAAGATGCGTTTCCACCATAATGCTGTGAATCCCTCATTATATGGTAACACCCAAAATGCCTGAATGTCAAAGGCAGTGTGTTACTGTGACTGTAATAAAATTTAAGATGTTATTCAAACAAAGATATACATTTAAATTTGAAAATAGCTAGCAGGAATAGTGTGTACAAAATAATCATTAAAAGTATAAGAATTTCACACATAACGAGTTTATTTTCTCTTAGGTTGATGTTCTGATGGCAGCAGCATCAAAAAATGGAGATGAAAATGAAACATGCTGCCCCATAAGGTATATTTAGGATTTAAAATAGTAAAAACACTTGCGCAGAAAAGCTCAAGATCTGCTGAATAATGACAGAGAAAAGAGTGACACCTTTTCCACTTACTTTATGCAGCGCAGCTCATCTTGTAGCATTAGAGATGCATTCAATTCCTGGGAGACTCTTATGGAGTCCACAGAGCACCTCCTGCTCCACCTGTTCTCAGACACAGTGAGGGGAATCCCAATCACAGTAGCACTCTTTGCACTTCCTGGCACGTGTGAGGCTGGAGGCGGAAGCATTAAGCAATGCATGAGAGTTGATGGGACCCCTTTCGGCCACCAGCAGAATAGTAATGGAGAAGAGAGAGGTTCCTGTGTCAAATGAATTGATCAAGTTGTCGTGAGGTGACATCCTGACATTGCTTTGTTATGTTTCTCTTGTCATTCTCCATCAGCGTAGATGACACAGCGTCACTGTGCTACGTTAGAATGTCTCCGAGAGAATATTGCATGATGTTACAGCTTCTTTCACTCCCAGCTCTTCAGAGTTGTTCATATGTGAGGAGAGGTGCACGTGCCACCCAGACACTGTCAGTGTGGCTTTGTGTAGCAGTGGTGCCCTAGGTGGAGACAACACTAATGATGACTTCGATGAATACATGGTTTTCAGTCCTACATGTCAAATCTAAGTTCTCTAGGATTACAAAATATCTTCTTTTTACATAAGCAATGCAATCCTGTGTTAAGTATAATTAAAAATCATTGATTTTTATATATTTTTCTTGAATATATATCTACACAGTTTTTCTAGGTTTGTCACCTTTTGGTACCATTGTAGTTGTGGGAGAAAGGTCTTTCAAATAATATTCAACTCAGCACAGTGACATTAAATAATCAAATTTCCACCAGTCAGAGGACCTGGAGCTGGGAAAGTGGGGGGCAGTGAGTCCCCCCAGCTGCGTTGCAGAGGGTAACACAATCAAAATTATGATTCTATAGATTTTTCTAATTAAATGACACCTCCCTGACCTTCCTGTCACTAACTTGCCCGCTGAATGAGATTTTACTACATTATGCTCCCAGACTGCACATACGGTTCATTCTTTCTCTCAACCTCTCCCAGAGGGGGAGAATTGTGTGTGCAGTGCAGTTTAGTGTTTTGTCCTAGTTTCAGGGATTTTTTGAAAATGCTCACAGTGCTCTGTGTTTGTGTTAAGTGGGCCGGGTAAGAGAAGACCTGGCACTTGGAGTTGAAGATGGAGAGGTTTGTGATGGTCTGTAGAACCTGTCTGAGTTCATTCCACAGAATCAGATTGACACCTTAGAAAGCTCTCTCTCCTCTTGATCTGTGGTCATGAAAAAAAAAATCTATCCAAACTTTTCATGTTCATTTTACCTTCCTGATGGCAGTATAATTTAACCAGTATGCTAACATGTACGTTTTTGATATTACTACTCATATTCCTTAGCTAACAATCATTCTTTACGGACACATATATTTACCAGCAGCATAGTTTCTCATGTGTTGGTTCGAACCTTCAGGAGGTAGCATAATTTAAGTAGTTAAAGTGTAAATATTATCAAAGTTTCAGAAAACTGAAACGTAACACCTAAATATCTGCAGGTAGTGAATTGTTGACATACAATTATCGCATAGCTGTTTCCTATTCAAATTTATGGAAGTAATGTATCTTGGATACCACAGTGTGGTAGTAGTTGATCAGCATTGCTTGCTCTTGTTATTACGAGTATCATGGAGTCATTTGATTACATGAGAATCTCAGCTTTCCTTTTTTTAAAGTAAGTTTCTAGACCTCATGATTCTGGAGAAAGCCCTAAATATGACCTCCCAAAGGCTTGAAAACCATAAGGCAAATAAAAAGTACTTGAAATTTATTATTTTTGTAAATGATGATTTTTTAAGCCACTCTCATAACTTTCTGAGGCCTAACTCATGAATTCTGGATGTTTGTTTTAGGCAATAGGGATTTTTTTAATGGTGACCATTGTATTTTCTGGTGTCCTGAAACACAAGCCCATGCTCTGTTTGTAAAATGCCCAAACAAAATCTGTGCTGAAATGCAGTTGTCAGTATAGAACAGTTTGTTCTGTGTGTGTACAGCACCTAGCACAGTGGGCTCTTGGACCATGTCTAGGACTCCTAGGTGCTATCATAGTACAAATAAATCAAGAGTATAATATATCAGATGGATGTGAAAATTATACCAGAACTCAGGCATTGTAAACCTGTAAATGTACTGCATGTCCTTTTATCTCAACTTCTGCGCTTCAGCTCACTGAAAAGACATTCAGATATTGCTCTGGCTGATATGTTCCCAAATAATAGAACACAGATCATGCCCACTTGCCGATGTCGTCTTCCTTGTAGTGGCTTCTGTCCCTTCTTTTGCCTGAGGGCTGTGCTTCTCTTTCTTTATATGACACCTAAGCAGATATACTGTTTCAGATAGAACCGACCAACAGAAACAGAGCAAACGTCAAAGCTCTATCTACTGTTCCTTCCAGATTAAGAGCCTTTTTATGAGCTATACTCCATGGTCGTTCTCTTAACTTTGGATTTCTGATTTGAATTACAGAACAGTCCTAGAAGGACTTCTAAGTGGTTACTGAAATGTCAGAGATTATAGACAGCTTTAAGAGTAGCCAGAAAATCAGATATGCTTTCTTCTTCTTGCATCTTAAATGAAACGTATCTTTTAGCTAGTAAGTCTGTTTGGAGTACATAGTATTTTTAAGCATTTCATGTCCTCTTAGTTCATGTCTTCCAGCTCTTGAGGGAAACATAAGTGTGTAAATATCTCTTTCCAACCAGCATTAGAACTTGTGATTGACTTCAGCGGCATTGGCATAAAAATACAAATGCAGCCTTTGTTCTTAAACTCAAATCCTCAGCTTTGCTATCAAAATGAAAAGTGTCCATTTTCCAGACATGACCATTTTTACTCTCTTTTTACTTTATTTCTCTTCCTCTCTTTTCAGATACAGAACTCTTCTGTAACTGTAGTTTCACTGATTCACTTTAGTGTTCCAAGAATTCCATCAAAGGTTTCCCACCAAGGATTTTCCTGTTTTGAGTCCTGATTTTCCAATAAGCCAAATACAGCTTTTTAATTAACTGCAATTCAATATGATCAGAATAACAACAAGAAAAATAAAGAAACATATGAGAGGAGCTGTCAGGTTCTTTCTTACATGCTACATCCACTTCACTCTTGGAGTCAGTCTAACTCTAGGTCCGGTTGTTGCCAGCTGACAAGCCTTTGGAACTCTGTTGCACATTGCCATAAAGGCTACTGTTTTTAAAGCCTCAGCTACCACTGTTTGTTTGTTTGTTTTCAGTTAAGCCACTAACCAGCTGCTTAAATTCAAAGAAGAAAGAAAATTCATTGCATATGGATGGGGAGGGAGCTATGTGGGAGGAAGAGGGTTATTGGTATAGTGTTGGAGAAGGAATGAAGATTAACAGCACTTTTTTAGGATGGAGGAAAGAGTCGGAATTAGACTTTGAAGCTTAAATCCTGTAGTGTATCAAGCCAGATTTCTAGTTGTAGTAAATTTAGAAATGGGACATATGCTATTATTTTTCAGCATTCCAATGGTAAATCAATACTTGAGTGGAGTTATCAAATTCTTATTTGGCAAGAAAATATTTTTATTACTATTAAAAGACACTGTAGGACTACCAGCTGTTTGGTTTCAAACCAAAGCATTCATTTTTTTACCTCCCTAGTCTGGAATCTGAGATCACTCTTTCACCTTCCCTACATATCATAGGAGCTGATGATGAAGTATGTCGATTGGTGCACCACTCACTCTACTTGAGTTCAGAGATCAGAGCACCAGTTAAAGGCACTGAATTTAACAAAGCTATTTCAGGAAGAGATGGGGTGGAATCCTCTCCATTTTCTTCAGCAGACAGTTGTTAGGGGACAGAGAAAAGCAAGGAGCAGAGTTCCTTCATGATTTCCTCGGGCATAAGATGGGTGATTTGGACCATGGGTTTTTTCCGGTTTGCTGAGTTTGAATACTTCCACACTGGACTGCACAGACTATACATTATTGAGGAAATTCAAGAATAATGTCCAATTGTAAAAAAAAATAAATAGTGTACTGTTGAATAACATATGCCTGGACTATAAAATACAATAAAGTTGTGTGGAATAATATTCTAGAGTATTACATCCTGTAACTATAAAATAGCATTGACTAGTGAGTTGTTAATCCATCTATAGGATTACAGCAGATGTTTTATGCATTTCCCTTGTAAACAATTATTTTACTACCGGTATTTGATAGTGCTGTGTATGTATTCTTTATTACCAGTGGGATAAAAAGGAAGTGTGGATGTACAAGTATATCATTATTTTTTGCTCTTTTTAGAGAGAATGCAAGAGTTAATCCCGAAAATGAAAAAGATCGAGCATCGAGTATCTCACTGGATAATCTAGGAAACAAGAGGCCTCTAGAAAAAGCTTTGCAAGACCAATTACCCTGCTCACCTTCGCGTTCAAAAGATTTGGAAGCAGTTTATTGCTCTGCACGTGTTAAATGTACACCAGATGCTTCAGAAAGCTCATTTGTTAATGTAAAAGTCTTAAACAGCCAGCAGAGCTCAGCAAACCTAGAGTGCACACTACGAAGAAACAGTAATTTTTACAAAAGTGCAGGAAAACATCATGAAGGTTTTGCATCCTGTGACAAGAAATGTGAAAATGCCCCTTTGTCTATAGAAAAAGAGCCACTACTTCAAAAGTCTCTTGAGAATGATTTATGTTCAACACAAAAATCTGTTAGGTCAACAACAAAACTGGGTGATAGTTCTTCTGCTGGGTCTGCTGCCCTAAATCTACAGGATGTGCAAGAATCAGACGCCACAGGAAACGTATCAAGATCCAGTTTATCGACTGAATATGGTAAAACTAATAATTTAGCCAAAACACCTGATAGAAAAGAAAAGAAACATGATAAGGACTCAGAGTCACCTAGCAGTGTGCCTGTCAGTACTTCAGATCTTCCTGTGATTATGGCAAATAAAAATACAGAATCCCCATCGATGTGCTCTCTTTTGGAACCCCATTCCAATGAAAAAGCAAAAAGCCCCGCTGAACATTGTGCTGTCTATCAAAATGAACTTCCACTCCCAACACCTCCAGTGCAAGGTTCTGTAATGCAGCCTTATCCTTACTATTCTTTTTATTCTTGTTATCAAAGTGGTAGCAATGGCAGTTCCATAACCCAGACTTACCAGGGGATAACTTATGAAGTACAACAGTTTGCTCATTCTGGCACATCTGCAGTTGCAAGTAATGTGTATAATGCATACTCCAATATGTTTTACTCCCAGGCATATAGTTATGCTGCTCTGGGGGAGCTACAAAGACCTAACTATTTTCTAACATATCCAGTGCATGGATATTTTAGTTCTCAGATGCCCCTTCCTTACAGCTCTCAGATGCCATCTTTATCACAATATGCTGCAAATCAGCCTTGGTCACAAAGTCCTTTTCCATATCCTTCCAATACAGGATCATCCTCAGAAGCTGTTTGGACCAGCAGTAAGTGCATGGCTACTAAATTAATTTTTTTTCATATTTCTATAGCAGTGACCTCAGTTGTTTAAATCTAGACATTGCTTTGCTGCCTCAACCTCAGATAGAACAAATACCATTAAGTTTTGGGCCTTGATCTAATTATTTTTCAAATGATACACTATGCCACATGCAGAGGTATAAAGTAGCATCCATGAGTCACCTCTGAATTTGACTCAGTATCTTTCAAACTGGGCAGTGCACCTGTAGTTTTACCCACAGTTTCAGTTTTCATAAATCCATCCTCATTTAGTGTTTCACTGTATTATAATATAGTGCTAACACTTTCCTTTTGGGATAGTAAAGTCTCTTTCAGCCAGTATGTAGAGCAATTGTTGAATAATACAATAAGCACTTCCTTACCTAAAGGCTGGGAGCACGAACTCCGCAGTGCCTCTCTCCAATGAGTGTCCTACTATAAAAAATAATAAAGCACTAAACATTTTTAAGCCGTTAGATACTTGGATTAGTTGAACATTCCTAGCCTTATAATTTTCCTAGCTGTCAGTGTCTAATGCTAATGATCTAGTTGTGCATTGCTTTTGAGTTATTAGACTTACATTTTAATTAGGGCTGTCAATGAATCGCAGTTAACTCACATGATTAACTCAAAAATATTAATCATAATTAATCATAGTTTTAATTGCACTGTTAAACAAGAGAATACCTATTACAATTAATTACATATTTTGGATGTTTTTCTACATTTTCATATATATTGTATTCTGTGTTGTAATTGAAATCCAAGTGTATATTATTTTTTATTATAAATATTTATTTGCACTGTAAAAATTATAAAATAGCATTTTTCAATTCACCTCATACAAATAATGTAGTGCAATCACTTTGTTGTGAAAGTGCAATTTAGAAAAGTAGATTTTGTTACATAACTGCTCTCTCTCTCAAAAAAAAAAAATGTAAAACTTAAGAGCCTACAAGTCCACTCAGTCCTATGTCTTGTTCAGCCAATCGCTAAGACAAACAGGTTTGTTTACAGGAGATAATGCTGCCCTCTTCTTATTTACAGTGTCACCAGAAAGTGAGAACAGGCATTTGCATAGCACTTTTGTAGCTGACATTGCAAGGTAGTTACATGATAGATATGCTAAAAGTTTATATGCCCCTTCATGCTTCAACCACCATTCCACAGGACATGCTTCCATGCTGATGACTCTCATTTAAAAAAATGTGTTACTTAAATTTGTGACTGAACTTGGGGGAGAATTGTATGTCCCCTGCAGTGTGTGACCTGTATTCTGACATATATTTCATGTTATAGTAGTCTTGGGTGATGAACCAGCACATGTTGTTCATTTTAAAAACACTTTTACTGCAGTTTTGACAAAACTCAAAGGAGGTACCAATGTGAGATTTCTAAAGATATCTACACCACTCGACCTAAGATTTAAGAAACTGAAGTGCCTTCCAAAATCTGAGAGGGGCAAGGTGTGGAGTATGCTTTCAGAAGTCTTAGAAGAGCAACACTCCAATGTGGAAACTACAGAACCCAAACTACCAAAGAAGAAAATCAGCCGTCTGCTGGTGGCATCTGACTCAGATAACGAAAATGAACAGGCGTCGGTCCACCTGAGCAGAACCCGTCATCAGCATGGATGCATGTCCCCTGGAAAGGTGGTTGAAACATGAAGGGACGTATGATTCTTTAGCACATCTGGCACACAAATATCTGATGCCGGCTACAACAGTACTATGTGCACGCCTATTCTCACTTTCAGGCAACATTGTAAACAAAATGTGGGCAGCATTTTTATCTCTTGCAAATGTAAACAAACTTGTTTGAACGATTGGCTGAATAAGAAGTAGGACTGAGTGGA
The DNA here is from genome assembly GCA_007922305.1 of Dermatemys mawii. NCBI lineage: Eukaryota > Metazoa > Chordata > Testudines > Dermatemydidae > Dermatemys > Dermatemys mawii. The sequence continues at coordinate 3,078,603 of ML677375.1, forward strand.
CTTGCATGATCTAAAATTTTACATTGTTTTATTTTTGAATGAATGCAGTTTTTTTTAGTACATAATTCAACATTTGTAAGTTTAACTTTCATGATAAAGAGATTTTACTTAATACAAGTACTGAATTGCATTGAAAAATACTATCTTTTTTTTTACAGTGCAGATACTTGTAATCAAAAATAAATATAAAGTGAGCACTGTGCACTTTGTATTCTTGTTGTAACTGAAATCAATATATTTGAAAATATAGAAAACATCCAAAATATATAAATAAATGGTATTCTAATATTGTTTAACAGTGCGATTAATTTTTTTAAATTGCACAATGAATCGCAATTAATTTTTTTAATTGCTTGACAGCCCTAATTTTAATGTTATACTGGAGAACAAATACACTCTCTTTATTTAGTATTTCTGTGTTTAATGAGAAATGCATGGAGTGAAATTCTTCCTTGTGCGCCACTTAAATTCTTCTCACCCCTTATTTTGAAGACTTAAAATGATGCATAGGCATTGTGCTGACCTTTAGAAGGGTGAATGTCCCACCCGTGGTTCCCTGAGGGTGCTGCTGTTCATTCTGAATCCCGTCTCCGTCAGTTATAGAACTACTTCATTGTATAACCAAAGTGGCTGCGTAACCACGCTCTTAACTAGACTAATTGACCTAGGGGCAGAGCTCGTGTAGAATGAAATTAGAGGGCTGCATATTGACCCTCTCTAGAACTGGTTCCCCTTCTCCTCCTCGTGCCTGTACTTACCCCTCCATCCTTTTCCACACTTGGTCTACCGTCCTCAGATTCTATCATCTGAATGAAGAGTGTGGAGATCGGTTGCTTGGATATTTAGCCCCATGTGATTGCATAACTAGTCCTCGGGATTTGGCCCTTGGTCCCATAAAAGAGAATTTGGCCCAGTATGCACAAATGCTGCCAAGCACCTATTTGCAATATTTGAAATGTATTGTACTGCTGTAGTACTGTGTGCAGCCTCCCAGAAGTCCTCGCATCCTCCTCCTTAAGAGACACTGCTTGTCAGTCACCGACAGTGGAATACACATATGGGCCAGCACTTGAAGAAGAAAGGGAAGTTACTTTCCTCTCCAGTAACTGGAGTTATTTGAGGTGTGTGAAACTTGTCTATATTCCACTACCCGCCCTCCTTCCCCTCTGCTGCAGAGATTAAAGTTGATTCACAGTAAAGAAGGAACTGGAGAAGTGACCAATCTTCTCCACTTCTTATGCTCTCGGTTTGGAACATGAGCTAAGTGCACAGGCATAGTCCGATGCACACGGCTAGAAAAAATCTTCTGGTCGCGGGCGCATGTGCACCTTCCGTGGAATACAGAGAAGGACCACACAACTTACTGCAACTTCCCTCTCCTGTTCCCAGCAACCACGGATTTACTGTGTGCACAGAGACATATAAACAATTGGGTACATGATTTTCAGTTCTGTTTTGCTATAATAGCTGTCATGTTTTGTTAGGTCTTTTTAACCACGCCTCTGCCCAACACCACTCTCTTCTGAGGTAACCATTCCCCCACCTCTGCCCGGTAAATGAAAAATGATGGTGATGGGAGTTTGGGTTCACATCCTGGTTTGGACTAGTAGAGATTTATTTCCTTTTGGTACTAACGTAAACTTTTGTTTTACAAAGAGCAGCAGGATTTTTTCCCCTTGCCAATGCTCAGTGCTACCTTCCTACCTCCTGAGAAAATTTCTGATATTTTTCTGGTGCTTATGATTAAGGCTCCGTATTTGTCATGGAGGTCACAGATTCTGTGACCTGTGTGACTTCTGCAGCAGCCGATGTGCCTGGCCCAGGGGCCACCTGAGCAGCTCAGGCAGCCCTTTGGCCAGTCGTGCTGGCGGCTGCTGCGGGTTGGGGTGCAGAATGGTGCTTACCCAGGGACGGGGCTCCCTGTAAGGGCAACAGCAACTCCCCTCCCTCAGCTCCTAGCTCCACTTGCTGCCTCCACCCACAGGCACTGCCCCCAAAGCTCCCATTGGCCACGGCTCCCAGCCAATGAAAGCTGCAGAACCGGGGCTTGGGGTGGAACGGAGACAGCACAAGGAGCTAGGAACTGGGGTCCCCGTTTCCCAGGAGCTGGGTAGGAGCCTGCCTCAGCCCTGCCAACCTTCCCCCACAGCATCCCCTGGCCATGCCCCCCCAAATACCCATGGCACCCCCTGGGCTTTGCCTCCCTGAGCACCTCTGGAGCCCCATGGGCCACCTCCCCAGCATCTGCAGTGCCCCCTGGGCTATCACCCCACCCCCATAATCCCTCCTGGGCCATGACTCACTCCCCCCCCACCATCTGTGGCACACCCCTGGGCCATGCCCCCTTCCCAGCACCTGCCGCAATCCCCAGGCCATGCCCCCTCTCCAGCACCCACAGGGCCGTCTTCCTGAGCCACCACTCCTTCCCAAGTTTTAGTCAGGAGTATTTAGTAAAAGTCATGGGCCATGAATTTCTGTTTACTGCCCGTGACCTGTCCATGACATTTACTAGAAATACCCATGACTGAAACGTAGTCTGTCTTGTGATTTATGAGGTATTTGATTTTTATATTAATTTAAAATGGTATTTGCCACTAATGGATAAGAGTAAAGGTGGAATTTTTCAAAAGCAATGATTTGATTTAGAAGCACATGTTCCGCTGACTTTCAGTGCAACTTGTGCTCCTAAATCACGTAGAGGTTTTGAAACTCCAGCGGACTTTATAGACTCTCACACAGAGGGAATATGGTAGTAGTTGAAGCATAGGACTGGTAATCAGGCAAACGGGATTCTAACCCCAGCTATTCCACAGACTTGTTATGTGCCCTCAGACAAGTGGTGTTGGGCTTGATTCTTTATAAATATTTATAAAGGCTAAAATTCACCCCTGTGCAGAAGGACTTTGCATTACAGGACTTTGAGGTACACAGGCTGTTTGCTGTCCTCTGCACAGGGTGAAGGTCGGTGCTTCAGTCTCTGAATGCTTTCGAAACTTTCAGAAGGATGCTATAGAAGTGCAAGAGCGTGGTATTTGGTGGGCTTTAGAGGGGGGAAAGAGGAACCTATATGTCCTGTGCCTTAATCCTTTCTCAAGTATGTTTTTCTTTATTTCCAGCTCCCTGGCAGCAGGCACCTTTTCATCCTGGATATTGAAACCAGTTCCATGACAACGTTCTGAAGTGTAACCACTTACCTCAGAAGGCAACATAATTTGCATTTTCCAGAACTATTATATCAAAATTACTCCCCTTTTTTAGGACATGAAGACAGTTGGAGTTTTCCTAATGATTTCTATGGGACTGAGTCCTTAGTGAACAGCAAGACATACCTAACCAGATTGAAAAAAAACCACACACACACATGAAGGGACAGATTTAACCTAACCTCAGTGACCACTGAGGGCCCTCTGACTGTGGAACCAGCATAGTTCTGCAGTACAAAAGGCAGTTTTAAACCACTGGATAAGGTAACAGCTGTGAAGTGGCTCTATGGCTTTGGTAAGGAGCAGGATTCTTTTTTCTCTGCCTACTGGAGATACCACATGTATAGCTCTTTAGCCTCACTGGGTCTTGTGTCTCCGGATTTGACCCTATTGTGTTGTTTTTGGTTAACTTTTAGTACTGTGATATGATGGTGTTTATTTGACATATACTAAAAAAATGAAAACAACTTTTTATGTGTGATTATAGGATTTTTAGCTTTTAAATATATTTTTTGAACAAAAGCTTTGCCTCAGGCTGTCAAGGTCTAGTCAATTCAGAATACTTGGGTGAAATTCACCCAGTGCAGTGGCCAGCACAAGACTTTCTGCTGGTCTGGGGCTGCTTTTTTTTAAAACACTGGAATAGAGAAATTTGATTCTTGAACGTTATGTTTAGTATTTTCTATAAGGGTAGTTGATACTTTGCTGTATCTGATATGCAAATAACTAACAAATCTGTTTCAATCCAAACAATTGTTACACTATTGTATTTTATATATATATATATATATATATATATTATTTATGACAGTGGTTGGAATACTTTTAGTATTTTTCTTGATCAGAGAAGACTTATTTTTGTAATTTTTATATATTTTTCTTAGAAATATTTCTAAGTATATAGGTCTTATTGAAAATTTTTAATTTTAAACGTTAACAGCATTTGTACAGTGCAAGTATTTGTGTAAACTTAATATTTTTATTGGTGTGCTTTAAAAAGGTTTTTTAAAAAATGTAGCAAATAGTGCAGAAATAACAAGACTGACAGTATAGTTACTGTTAGGTGTCTACAAGGTGGTAATTTAGGACATAGCATAAGCTACAAAATTGGCAATTCTGTAAGGCATTAGCTATTAATTTACATGAAAAACACAACTTTTACAGAAAAATTAAAATACTTGTGTTGAACTTCTAAATATGCAGAATAGTCCAGGGTTTATGATAGTCTCTCTTTGCTGAAGTATTTTCACCAGTATTTTCTACGTTATTTGTGTTACTGTAGGGTTTTCATGAGAACAAGATGTAATTAGAGGTGAATTACATTAATCAAAATCACAGAGAGATCTGGGTAAAATCCTGGTCCCACTGAAATCATAGAACCTTTGCCACTGATGGCAGTGGGGCCCGGGTTTCACCCTCTATTGCAATCTGAGATACACTGGATCTTGCCAATATCAGTTCCTGTGGTTTACACACAATTGTATAGCAGATGATCTCACTAGCTCTATGGTAACAGAAATCCACATATTTAAGAACAGAGGTAAGCCCTGCATTGGTAATTTCTACATCTGATATGCACATGTAACATCTGAAATACATTCTTTAACATGACTGGGAAGTGTAAATCTTCATCAACAGGAAAACAGACTTCTACAAGTGTTGAACTTCTCATGATGTCCAACATACGCAGCTGATTAGAATTAAAAACTGTCAATTGTTAGCAATAGTGTGGAAATGTACGCATGTTTATTTACTACAGGTGTATTATCAATGGGGAATTTTAGGACTGGTAGAATAAATACTGGCTAAAGTTAAACTTAGGTGAAAACTGTTGTTCCTAGCAACTACTTCTTCCCCCTTCCTGTTTCTAATACAGCTCTGCTTTTTTTGATGAATAATAATTTCACTCCTTTCATATCTCTAAATTATAGTGGAATCCTGTTTCATGCTAAAGTGGAGCAGGGAATATTTTAAGGCTTTTATACGTCCCCAGCCACCTTGAATTTTCTCTTTATTTGGTCTTAAATGATAGCAGGTACACCACTAGGCATAGTGGCCCAAATTCATCTCTGGTGTATTTCCACTGAAGCCAGCAGAGTTACACCAAGGTTGAATTTCCAATAGCTTTTTACAATGGGTTACTATGAGTATCTCCTGGTGTAATAATGCAGAATTTAGCCAGTTCGTCATTTTTGAATAATAATAAAAGACTTGTTTATTACATTGCTGTGTAGTATGTTGTTGCAGTCTACTAATTTTCTTATGAATAAAATAGATCAAAAGCTATATCATTGGACATTTGATTCCATTTGAAGTATTGCAATAGGCTGCAAACTACAGTCTTAACATTCTTTCATAGCTTGTTCCATAATGACACCGTTAAATTAAGACCTTGATTTAAGGTAAAACTCCTGGAAAATTCCTCATCCACGTCAGCACACTCAGAAAAACAAACTGTAGCATCCACTTTGTTTTCCACAGTTTGCAATAATCTCTGTCCTGGCCTGGAAAATATCCATTCTAATATGATGGCCATCATGGTATACTAGAATGGTTTAATTACTGGACAGTCTCCCGCCAAGAGAAGTATGTCACAACAGCAGTATGGCTACTGAGACATCATTCTGTTCTGTTTGATCCATCCAGTGTATACATAAGAGTCTCACTAGTGGCGTACATGCCTCCTTCGGAAATACATCTGGCCAAATTGTACAGCAAATGAGGATGGTGGGACAGGCAGAAACTGAGCATAGACTTAGTTAAGATTTCAAGACAGCTGGATGGTACTCCTGGCTGATAGGCAGTTGTAGGTGTGCTGCAAGAGAAAAACTGCAAGAGTGTGGATGCGAGGCCATTGTGAAGAGGATATATTAATTATTTGCATCAGCCTTCACTGCAGAGGATGGGAGGAGTTCTACACACCTGAGCCATTCTTGTTAGGTGACAAATATGAGGAATTGTCCCAGATTGAAGTGGGATTTCGGAACAAATTGATAAATTAAACAGTAATAAGTCACTAGGACCACAGGGCATTCACCCAAGAGTTCTGGAGGAACTCATATGAAATTGAAGAACTACCAACTGTGGTTTGTAACCTATCATTTAAATCAACCTGTACACAGGTGACTAGCTAATGTAATGCAATTTTTTCAGAAAAATCTCCAGAGGTGATCCTGGCAATTACAGGCCAGTAAGCCTGACTTCAGTACAAGGCAAACTGATTGAAATTATAGTAAAGAACAAAATTATCAGACACAAATATGATATGTGGGAGAAGAGTTAATATGGCTTTTGTAAAGAGAAATGATGTCCCATCATTCTATTAGAATAATTTGCAGAGGTCAACAAGAATGTAGACAAGGGTGGTCAAGTAGATATAGTGTACTTGAACCAAAGGCTCTTCAGGAAACTAAGGTGTCATGGGACAAGAGGGAAGGTCCTCTCATGGATCAATAACTGGTTAAAGGATTGGAAACAAAGGATAGAAATAAATGGTCAGTTTTCACAGTGGAGATGAGTAAATAATAGGTTCCCTCAGGGATCTGTACTGAAAACAGTGCTGTTCAACATATTCAGAAATTATCTGGAAAAAGAGGTAAACAGTAAGGTGGCAAAGTTTGCAGATGAGGGTGGAACAACTAACAAAATCATCCAAAGCACAGGACTTGGTGGTGATGTGGGACTTCCAACTAACCAGACATCTGTTCGGAAAATAACATCAGAGCAGAGACTATCCAACAAGTTCATTGGAGACCATTTTTTATTTCAGAAGGTGGAGAAAGCTACGACCATCGAGGCTGTTTTAAATGTGATTTTGACCAACAGGGAGGAACTGGCTGAGAATTTGAAAGTGGAAGGCAGCTTGTGTGAAAGTGATCATGAAATGACAGAGTTCATGATTCTAAGGAATGGTAGGAGGGACAACAGCAGAATAAAGATAATGGATTTCAGGAAGCCAGACTTTAGTAAACTCAGGTAGTTGGTAGGGGAGGACCCCATGCGAAGCAAGTCTAAGGGGGAAAACAGTTCAAGACAGTTGGCAGTTTTTCTAAGAGAGATTATTCAGGGCACAAGAACAAATGATCCCACTGTGTGGAAAGATCAGAAGTATGGCAAGGGACCATCCTGGCTTAACCAATAGATCTTCAATTATCTGAAACTCAAAAAATAATCCTACAAAAACTAGGTCAAATTACAAAGGATGAATATAAAAAAATAACACAAGCCTGTAGGGACAAAATTAAGCCAAGATACAAAACAAGATTAAACTAGCTGAAGACATAAAGGGTAACAAGAAAACATTCTACAAGAGAAAGACCAAAGACAGGGTAGGCCCATTACTCAATGAGGAGGAAAAAACAACAGAAAACATGGAAATAGCAGACATGCTAAATGATTTTGTTTGTTTTCACTGAAAAGTTTAGTAGCAAGTGGACATCTAATTTAATGAATGTCAGTGAAAGAGGTAAGATCAAAGGCTAAAATAGGGAAAGAACAAGTTAAAAATTACTTAGACAAGTTAAATGACTTTAACACACCAGTGCCTGATGAAATACATCCTAGAATACTCAAGGAGCTGACAGAGCTGATATGTGAGCCACTAGTGATTATCTTCAAAAAGTCATGGAAGACGGGAGAGATTCCAGAGGACTGGAAAGGGGCAAACATAGGGCCAATCTATAAAAAGGAGAATGAGGACAACCCAAGGAATTACAGATGAGTCAGCTTAACATCAGTACCCAGAAAGGTAATGGAACAAATAATTAAGCAATCAAATTGCAAACTCCTAGAAAATAACGTGATAAGTAACAGGAAACGTGGATTTCTGAAGAACAAATCATGTTGAACAAACCTAATGGCTTTCTTTGCAGGGTAACAAGCCTTGTGGATGGGGGGAAGCAGTAGATGTGGTATATGGCAGAGGTGGGCAAACGTTTTGGCCCGAGGGCCACATCAGAGTTTCAAAACTGTATGGAGAGCCAGGTAGGAAAGGTTGTGCTTCCCCAAACAGCCTGGCCCCCTCCCCCTGTCCGCCCATTCCCACTTCCCACCCCCTGACTGCCCCCCCATCATAACCCTCAACCCATCCAACCCCCCAACCCCACTCCTTATCCTGTGGCTGCCCCCTCCCAAGACCCCACCTGCTATCCAACCCTCCCTGTCACCTGACTACCCTGCCCCCTATCCACACCCCCTGTCCCTTGACTGCCCCCCAGGGACCTCCTGCCCCTTATCCAACATCCCCGCCCCCCACCACTCACTCACCATGCTGCTCAGAGTGGCACGACTAGCAACCGCACTACCATGCTGCCTGGCAGGAGCCAGCCATGCCGCCCAGAGGGGAGCTCAAGGGCTGGGAGCATAAGGGCCAGGCAGGATGGTTCCATGGGCCGGATATGGCCCACGGGCCATAGTTTGCCCACCTATGGTATATCTTGACTTTAGTAAGGCTTTTGATACTGTCAACCCTTTCCCTTCCTTTTGGTACTGGGAGCTAGCCAACCAAAAAAAACCCACTGAGTTTCAGTAAAGGGCCAACAGTTTTCTTACATTTGCTTTGAATTCAGTTAGCTTGCTGAGTTAGGTATTAGTTAGCATTTTTGCCTTTTATTGTCTTTATAACCAATACTGACCTTTAGGCATCATTATTTGCAATCATTTAAAATCTTTTTTTTTTTGTAGTTAATAAGCTTGTTTTATAGTTTTATCTAAACTGGTGTATGTTTGGGTTGAAGTGTTTGGGAGCCTCCATTTGGGAAAATAAGATTTGTGCATATCACTTTCTATTATTGAAATGACAGACTTTCTGTGACCTTGTGTTGCACATAAGGAAAGAGCTGGGTGGTACAAGATGCACATTTCTGAGCACCAGTCTGGGCCTGGGAATTTGCTGGTGTTGCCCTATTATGTAATGAATGAAGGGCTAACTGTAACACTCGTACAATTCAGCTGGGGGTCATTTTGCATGCTAGAGACTCTGTGACAGCAGGACCAGAATGGAGAATTGAGGGGACACAGCTGTCCATTTATCCAGATCATATCCTAGGGAACATCATACCTGTATAAAAAATAATTTCAACAGCATGTGTGGGGAAGAGGACTGGGAGTTACTGTGTATAGGCATGCGTGAAGATTAGGAGTGGCTATATATGTTCGGGCGGGAGGGCAGGAAGCTAGAGATACTGTTGGGGAGAGGGGCACTGCGAATGGTTGTGGCCAGGGTTAGGAGTAGCTCTGTAGGGGAAGGCAGTTGAGGGATGCGGAGGGTAGTGGCTCTATGAATGTAAGGGGCTGGCTCTGAATGCAGGGATATGTATACAGGTGACCTGGGAGAAGCTTCATGTGGGAGTGAAGGGGGCTCAAAATGGCTCTGGGAGGGCTGTGGGGGAAGTCTGGCAGTGGCACTGTGCGAAGGTGATGGGGGTCTGGGAGTAGATTTGTGGCGGGTGATGTGAGGCTCAGAGTAGCTTGAGGTGAACTGGAGGCGGTGCTGTGGTGGGGAGGAATAAAGGGGTGCAGAGGCACAGTGTGGGGGTGACAGGGGCTCAGAGTGGCTCCATGGGGGGTGTAGGAGTGGCCTAGGGGGTGACATAGGGTTACCATATATCTAGGTTTCCCCAACATTTCCTTTTTTGATCTTCCACCCTCTGTCCAAGCAGATTTTTCAAATAAGATGAAATGTCCAGGATTCTTGCGGAGCAGGCGTTGCAGCTCAGAAAGATCTGGCTCCGCATCCCAACGGGTCCTCCCCAGAGGCCGCAGCTCCCAGCCCTGCGGAGAGAAAGAGGCAGGGAAGCACTGACTGGTGATTGGCTGGCACTGTGTCCTAGGCCTGCACCAGCCTCCCTACCACCATCCCAGGAAGCGACAGTGCCCCCCACTCACTTGAGAGTGAAGGCACAGATACCCGCTCCCACACCGCCCAGGAACCTCTCCCAGTACACAGACCCCCTTCCCATAGCCCCAAATACCCCTCCCAGTACAGACCCCCCAATAT